>CM052195.1:2638950-2664806 GCA_028455805.1 Lasioglossum figueresi
GCCGAAGGCTGCGATGATTGATCTCGGCTCGGGTATATCGGTGTAAACACCACACATTGACTCGAATGAATCGAAATGTTCAACTTTCTTAATTTTCATTATTTTTTTTATGAAATTTCACTATCGTATTTCTGGCATTTTTCTGATTAATATAAGACCAAACACGATATAATTCCAATTGTATTTAGTGGTTAAATCGACGATCCAAGTTTCGGTCGCACGGAAGGACAGCGTATTGGAAAGAAAGAGACACTCATTCTGTCCTTCTTTATGTTCGGCTTCTCCTTTGAATTTCATTCCGTCCTTCTCTATGTTCGGCTTCTCCTTTGAATTTCATTCCGTCCTTCTCTATGTTCGCCTTCTCCTTTGAATTTCATTCTGTCCTTCTCTATGTTCGGCTTCTCCATTGAAGTAACAAAAATACGATCAAACATACCAACCTTACTGTCCACCATAAATACGGCTGTTGGACAGTAATATCGGACTTTACTGTACTATGGAATAGTGTCTGCACACGATATACATAAGTGACATTTCAGTCTTGAAGTTTTCATATGTATCGAGACATTACTGTACTTTGTTTCTTCCATCTTTTTTTAAAGCGATTGATTTGACAAATTCGTTAATTTCTATAATAGAATTACGAGGGTTATAAAGGAGGTGCGTAATACTTTAATGAACCTGAAACTCGCCATCGAGGGTACCATCGTGATGAGCCAAGGGTTACGCAAATCGCTCGATGCGATGTACGATGCCCGTATACCAGGAAAATGGTTGAAAATATCTTGGGAATCCGCTACGCTTGGATTCTGGTACACTGAACTCCTGGAACGAGACTATCAGTTTAGACAGTGGTGCACCCACGGCAGACCTAAAGTTTTCTGGATGACGGGCTTCTTCAACCCCCAAGGGTTTTTAACTGCTATGCGACAAGTTAGTTCAAACGCGTCAATTTTGTTAGTGTGAACATGTAGAATATTTTTCTGATAATTCTCTTTATACCAGAGGTCTGCGAAAACCCAAAAATTTCGGGTACCCGAGGCTTTCATTCAGTCGGGTCGGATCGAGTTCACGAAAGGTCCAATTAGACCAAAACAATTCTCGCACCGATCCAAATTTCGGGTACCCGACGCTTCCATTGAGTCGGGTCGGGTCGAGTTCTCGAAAGGTCCAATTAGACCAAAACAATTCTCGCACCGATCCAAATATCGGGTACCTGAAATTTTCGGTTTATTACACACCTCTAGTTTACACCAATCTTTCGAGAAAAGAACAGAAAACGTTGCGAACCTAGTATCATTTTATTAAATTCATTGTTTACAGCCCCTGGTCATTGAATTAGAACCATACAACCTTTCTATCACTTTTCGTACTTTGAGTAAAACGGAAAAGGTCATGAGCAAACTTGTTTAGCAATGACGATATCAAAATACAAAATCTCCAATTTATGTTTCAAAGGATAATAGAAAAATAATTTAAAGAATCTCTATCATTTGTTTACGTTAAACTTAATTTATAAATAAATGGTGGGCTGCTCTTTACTTTATCGGACTCAAAATTTGTACCTTTCTCCTATAAATTATGATGTATTTGGTATGTAATCCAGTAGATTTATTTTAGAAGTTTCGATCCTGTAGGATCAATGGTTCAGGATTTATGCTTGCTTAAAGTTGTTCATTATTCAGTATTTTTGACAGGTAAGGGCGCCGCCATATTGGTTTGTAGTGACGATCGCGCGCCGCTTACCGAGCAGAACCGCTAGATGGCAGCACGGGCACACGTTAATGCTAATAATATAGAGCGGGTATTGCGATTGTTGTTTGAATTTTGGAAGACATGGTCACAATGTTGCGTTTTAACTGGTCTGGGTTAGGTTTGGGTTAGGTTTTTGTAAATATTTTCCACGATATTTCTTCTCAAACAGTTTCTGAGATATTTTCTCTATGTTAGAGATATTACTGTGTGCCCGTACTGCCATCTAGCGGTTCTGCTCGGTAAGCGGCGCGCGATCGTCACTACGAACCAATATGGCGGCGCTCTTACCTGTGAAAAACACTGAATAATGAACAACTTTAAGTAAGCATAACTCCTCAACCTCCTACAGGATCGAAACTTCGACTGCAGCCGTCCAAGGTACAAATCTACTGAATTACATACCAAATACATCATAATTTATAGGAGAAAGGCACAAATTCTGAGTCCGGTAAGATAAAGTTTACCCAAATGGTTTTCTATGTATAACTTAGCTTACCCAGTTAACCAAACTTCTTTTTTGATGAATGTTTATAGTCGTACTTTGCAAGAATAAGGTGGTTATTTTGGTGCGAAGACCATGCTTGGAGCAGAATTTAGTCGCCATTTGCAATGAATTTGCAACCAAAATTTGTCGATATATTTCGAGCCTAATGTGGAAACAGATGGCTCGGTAATTAAGTGCAAAGTTTGGAGGCACAAATCCATGCCAAACCACTAAGACCTTGCTCTAAGAGTAAATATTGGAAAAATCGAAGTAATCCTTGCTGTAAGAGGAAATACAGGCTTTCATTCAAATTTTTGAATTATATAATTTTAAGTTTCATGTATTTTCAAGAATTTAATTCCGTCATCGGTCTTATAGAAAAGTTTACTTCGATTTTTCCTGATATTTATTAAAGCAAGGTTAGGGCAGCTCTTAGTGCGACCGACCTGCCCTCTTCACGAGGACAAGGCTTGGCATGGAATTGCGCCTGCAGACTTTGCGCTATCAAATTCTGATCCAAGCGTGCTTATGGCACCAAAATAACCGCCTTTTTCTTGAAACGTACAGGGTGTATAAAAAGTAATGGTCATGCGTCTTAGGGGTGAATCTACACCTCTGGATCGGTTGACATTTTTAAGAGAAACTTGCCGCAAAATTGTTTATGACAAAGAAAATTGTTGTTAAAGTTCTTTTTACATCAACGCCTTCTACTCATCGAGAAGAGAAAAAGTTTGAATGGAGCCATATGTTGCAAACAAATAGTTATTGAGATATTAGCTGATAAAGTTTTTGCAAAATTTGTGTAATTTGTGTATTTGTGTCGATGAGACAGAACATGATCGTGTGCGTGTCACGAAAATATCCCTTTAAATTTCGTTTGCTCGTGGCACACACACGATCATGTTCTGTCTCATCGACACGGATGTGTGGACAAATTTTGCAAAAACTTTAACAGCTTATATCTCAATAACTATTTGTTTGCGACATACGACTCCTTTCAAACTTTTTCTCTTTTCGATGAGTGGAAGGCGTTGATGTAAAAAAGAACTTTAACAACAATTTTCTTCGTTATAAACAATTTTGCCGCAAGTTTCTCTTAAAAATGTCCACCGATCCAGAGGTGTAGATTCACCCCTAGGACGGATGATCATTACTTTTTATACACCCTGTACAATTACAAGCATTCATGAAAATTTGCTCGAAACAAGTTTGGCTAACTGAGTACATAAAGTAAAATCCTATTCTAAGTCCGGCGAAGGAGACCGTTCTATGTCAGTTTGCCTACCCATACCACTAGGGCCATACTCAGCGAGGAGCCGAGAAGCTCGAGCTGCTTTGGTCCCCGAGCAGTGTAAACTGCTGCGTAATCCGATACCAGGTCGGGTATATCGGTGTGAACCACTACTAATCCAATTACGCTGTCCAACAAATTTCAACTTTTTTTATGTTTCGCTATAACTTTTGGGTGTCCCTTATAGAGTTTTTGCGCTGATTCCGAATCTGCCCTTATTTTTTTAACTACACGCACAGTTTTTGAGAAACATGACTTTAAAAAAAAACATATTTTTCAACTTTAAACAAATATTGTGATGTTATTATATAAGATATTGAATTGTTCTTTACGGCAAAATATTCTGTAGACCTTCCCAAATACAGCGATATCCAATATAAATACATTATGATTGTTTAAACATGATTAAACAATGATTAAAGACGGAGACGCCAGTTTTGCACCCAGTTTTGAGGATATTTTTCAATTTATATAAAAAAATAAGGGTCCAGCGGAAAATCGAACTATACCACGCGATAGAGCAGACTTTTATCTTGAGAAACCATCCTTTCAAATTTCCAACGTCGATGTTTTTTTCGATCCAGAAAGCAAAATATCTTCGCTCGACATGAGTTACCGCCAGTGGTGCTCTTCCACGAGCGCGATCGTTCGACGGGATACGGCGCGACGATCGTCCGTTCTAGTAGTGAGCGTCACTGGCGGCAACTCATGTCGGGCGACAATATTTTTCTTTCTGATTCGAAAAAGACATCGACGTTGGAAATTTGAAAAGGTGGTTTAAACATGTTTAAACAATCATAACGTATTAATATTGGATGTCGTTATATTCGGGAAAGTCTACAGAATCTTTTGCTGCAAAGAACAATTCAATATCTTTTATAATAACATCACAATATTTGTTTAGTTGAAAAATATCTTCTTTTTTCAACGTCATGTTTCTCAAAAGCTGTGCGAGTAGGAAAAATATTAAGGACAGATTCGGAATCTGCGCAAAAAACTGTATAAGGGACACCCAACAGTTATAGCGAAACAAATTTGGTGTTGGCCAGTGTTATACAAAACTTCTTTATTTTTCATTATTTTTTATGTGACTTTCACCAACTTATTTGTGGTATTTTTATGATTACAATCACACTAAACACGATATAATTTCAATTGTATTTAGTGGTTTAATTGACGGTAGTAAAGAAAGAGAAACAGCAACCGCGACGGTCTGTAAAATGTAAAAACTTATTGTATTATTTAAAATACCAATGCGACGCTAACTTTTTTATTTTCAACTTTCTTCTTACACAAACTTTCTCAAGATATTTCTCACATTTTTCTAATTAATATGAATTGTTTAAAAATCTCCAACGTGCTGTAGCTCCGTTAATTTGCAAAATTCTAGTCTAACTCTCTGAGAACATAATTTCTCTCTTTTAGATAAATTATAAGTTATGCTTTACATGTACAGTAAATGTGGGCCAAATAGTATCTTGTTTGGTGTCACTTTAATCGGAAAAATGTCGCAAATATATTGGTAAAATTTCATTGAAATTAAGCATAAAATAAAGAAGTTTCAGTATTGCACTAGTATTGTCTCATCGATACGCTATTGTTTGTTGCGCCTTCGGCCTCGAAGTCCATGTTTACATGCTGTGCTTTTCTACGTTCGGCGCGGCCACAAAAAAATAGTATCCGGGCCCAATCTATGTCGCAACACAGAACCGAGAATTGACTTAGAATGGGACTTTACTATATTTTCGAATTGTATTTTTCGAGTTGTACGATTAAAATTATGTCTGGGTATGTCGAAGGAGGTAACTCGAGCGCACAAAGGTTGGGCGCTGGATTCCGTCGTATTGCAAAATTTGATTACGAGGTTCAATAAGGAAGACATTAAGAATCAGCCCCAGGAAGGAGTCTACGTTTACGGTCTATTCCTGGAAGGTGCCTCGCTCGATCGTAAAACAGGCAAGTTGGTGGAAAGTAAACCAAAGGTCCTATACGAGCAGATGCCTGTGATTTACATTTACGCGATAAACACAACTGCGGGCAAGGATCCAAAGCTTTACGAGTGTCCTATATATAGAAAACCGCAGAGGACGGACACAAAGTACATAGGATCGATCGATTTCGAAACCGACCATAATCCTCGACACTGGACACTACGAGGTGTAGCGCTTTTATGTGACATCAAATAAAAATTATTTCAGAAAGCATTCACTTTCCTTACTTAGTCGTTCCATTTTACGACTTACTATGTGAATCATTATCAATTTTTAGAGATTTATGTACGACTTCCTCGAGACACAGCTCGAACTGTTAGAACCGCCCTGAAAGTGTTAAAACAAATCACAAGTTATAAATTCGCGACTGTTATCGAGTTGGAAGGATGTCGTACGATGAAAGTCCTTGCAGAGGATACGAACGATAAACACTTGATAATGTCCTAAAAAATGTTAAGTTAATAATCAACATGTTGATACTAGTAAGTAGGTATGTTGAGAATATACTATCTCAATACAGTAAAATCGCGATCTATCTCCTATCGCCTGTTCCTAGCACAAAAACTAATTCTCATAAACTTGTAATTTGGTTGTTCTTGCTGATGCCCGTTGAAGAAACAATCGGAAACGTCGCCACGAGAATAAATACAGCATCTTTCAATTTTGTTGAAAAACATAGAATTATTTATAATATCGTTTAGCAGTGTTACAAATAAACTTGTTCAAAATATACCGTTTTACATATATCGAAATAAAAAATATTTCCGTTTCTTATGAAACATAAACCGATAACATTTTCATAAATAACAAATGTAAAAGACTATTCTTTACTACCTTTCCTTGATAAAAACTATTAATATTTGAAGTAATGTATACATAATTAGAAATACGATCATTAATTCATTGGGTTCCACCCATTATGTTCACTATACAATTTATAGTATTCAAAGATAAATAAAATATAATAATTTTGATTTTTTAGTAATTAAAGTAATTATATTTACTTTTTCACTTTTAAGCATCTGTCCGATTCGCAGAATTATTCCAAATTCTGTAAAAAAAGCAAAAATCTGTATCAATAATTACAACAATCACATAAATTCATCGTTGCAATTATATGTGTACTTTATTCTGCCGAAACTGTATTCTATTAAGTGGAATTGTCTAAAATAACTAAGTCATATATCTTTTTGTCAACAATTTTTTCCACAATTATTTAATACAAATTAAAAGGCAGATAATAGTAATGTAATGGAAAAATAGATGATATTATAAACAGTAAAGGTAGTAATTAAAATTCTAAAGTTTATATGATAAATTAAAATTTCTTTCAACAAGTGTTTGCAATATATTCAACTTTGTTTCTTAACTTATTCTTATAATGTAAATAGTAATCAACTTTTTATTAGCAAAGCGTCCCTGATTTGTTTTATATTTAAAAATTCCAGTTTTACTTAAAAAATATTAGCAAAATGTTAATTAGCCGCAGTATTGCATGAAACGTAGCATTTTCTTCTGTACAGTCTACTGCAATTTGTACAATCTCAGGGGAAGTATTAACTCTTACAGCTACAACATAAGTATTTTCTTTTGTGGCTTCCACAACCGAAAACATAAGTTCTAAATGTATAGCCGACAAGAGATCTTTCAAACTTAATTGAAATTCTTGTACAAATTCTTTTGTAATATTACCATGATCTTGAGGAATGAGTAATTCTAATTTCTTGCCAAAATCGATACATGCATCAATACTCAAGGAATCTTTCACTTTAATGTGATATTCAGATAACTTAAAACCTAAGTTAATTTTTTTCGTGGTTGGTAACCTTGACAATGTTGGATAACGAGATTTTGCAATTGAATTAGCTTCGCTTTCCTCTTCATTGCCTTTCGATTCTTGATCTGTGAACTCTGTCAAATTCAAATCAGCTACTAGGTCTATTAACTTATGTAACATCTTTTTCGCAGCTTCTTGTTTAGCTTGCTTCTTTGTTCTTGCAACTCCAACTTCTTTAAAATTTGCTACTATACATTCAAAAGTAAAAACTTTTCTATGAGGTGGTCCAACATCACTAATTTGTAAATAATCAGGCTCCTGTAAACTGTTCTCAACACATAATTCCTACAATATACAGATCAATATGTAAATATGTGCATCAACATATTAATATGTTTACAATAATTCCATGAATAAAAACTCAAGAACATATCTTACTTTTAAAGCACCCACGGCATTAACAAATGGCACATTAGGTGGAAGTCTTTCTGTTTCTGGAATTACTGGTGGCAAGGGTGTTCTCAAAGGTGATTGCGAAGGTGGTGCTGGAAGTTGAGGGTAACCTCTATGCGTTGCTATAACTTCTAACATTGCTTTAGCAGCTTCATGCTTTGCATCTTTTTTAGAACGTCCGGTACCAATTGCTTTAAGGCCATCGCATGTAACTTGGTAGGTAAAGGTATTCATATGCGTGCCACCCCCATCATGTATAAGTTCATAATTAGGTACTGTCTGCTCCTTCACCATCATTTCTTGTAAGATAGATACAGGTGTTTTAATCATATTGCACCTATCTTCGCAATTTGCACCTTGGTCTCTGTTACAATGTTTTGTTATTGATGAACACCACATGTCATTCTCTAATTAACATATAATAAATCGTAAACAACAACTTACATTACCTTTAAACTTAAAGAATGAATAAAGTTTCACTGAATACGCACGTGCATCCGTTAATATAAATAAAGAATTATTTATCGTATACCTAGGTCATGCATTGTTTTGATTCCGATACTAAATACTGAATCAGTGAGATGTAGAACCGCGGTAAATTCAAAATATACTTGCAACTGCAACAATATTGTGATAGGCCATTTGTACTTTTGGAAATCTTATAATAGAGGGGAGGTTGATCAATTTATCATTTTGTTGGTTTTAATATTATTTAAAAAGTACAATTTCCGTTGATTTTTGTGTGTTGCATCGTCGTACGATGGGATCGGGAAATTTAGAGCTGATTCAAATGCCCATGGAGCGACTACTCATGAAAGATTAAATTTTAGAACAAAATAAATTAAGAAAGAAGACTTTATTCATATATCAAGTAGACTTTATTTATTTAATAAAAATATAGTGCCTTGCCGAGGAGCACGATTCTTTGACATTGCTTACCCTTTCCCACCAGCCAATAGGAAAACTGAATGTACTTGGTTCAGCATTGATTCGTCCGTGGTCTTCTCTTTCTGTTGAAATTCGGTAGACATTGGTAGTAAAACTGATGGTAGTAAGCATTTCTTCATGGCAGTTCATGGTTAGAACGAAATAATATGTGGTTACAACTACACATACATACATCACATACACATCCATTCATAAAACCCCTGTGTTATGTAGCATTTTGCCAATGTATATATTCACCACTGTATTCACGTGTTAGATTTGTTTTGCGGTACAATATGTTTCTATGTAAAGGTTAGAGGAAGTAGTACGAGGGAAATGTCAACGTGTACAATTTAGTGAATACATGGCATTTTTAAAAATGAAAATGCATAGAGAGGTAAAGTAAGAATATCTTCTCAAATTATACGGCATAATAAAGAGTTTTCAGTTTATTTTTAAATACAAAGATATACATTAAATGCATGATCAAGATGTTGCAGATGTTTTAAATTCATTTGCATTTACAAGAATGAAATTAATAATTTATTTTTTCATAAAGTTAATGTGCTTTGGAAGTATTATTAATATTTTTATTACATATTTTACATGCTGAAATATTCACAAATTTTTAAAATACCTTTTAAGATAGTGATTCCATTAATAACTATATTATTTTACAGATGAGATGATCTATTAAATTTGCTTTTAAACAAATATTCAAGAGATTATTATGACTATGATAAATCCATTGCAAAGTAAGTATGGAATTATATTTTTTATTTTTATTATGCAGGCTGTAATATAAAAATAACATTTATTTATCTTTTATTTGAAATTTTATTTATAGAAAACAATCAGGTGCTAAAGTACGTTAGTTTAGTTACTCTTATATTACAAAATGCCCTTGTTGGGCTTAGTATGCGCTATGCGCGTACCAGATCAGGTGACATGTTCTTATCTTCTACAGGTGTGTATGTTATGCTTTATTGTTAAGTATTTATGAAATCTACATTAAAGTATTTCTTTATGTACTTTGCATATTCTTTTAGCTGTTGTTATGGCAGAAATTGTTAAACTTTTAACGTGTCTAATATTTGTCTTTTGGGAAGAAAAAATTTTTTGGAAGTTCTGTGAATCTCTGAAAGTGATAATTATAAAACAACCCGCAGACACTTTAAAAGTGTGTGTGCCGTCTCTTTTGTATATCATACAAAATAATTTCCTATATGTATCAGCATCTAACTTAGATGCAGCAACTTATCAGGTATAAATTATTGTTTTGAAAATGTTAACAAACCTTTATTATTGCTTAAGATTACTATGCACATTATTTTGCAGGTGACATACCAACTAAAAATTTTAACAACAGCATTTTTCGCAGTAGTCATACTAAGAAAGCCCTTAAGAAGTACTCAATGGGGAGCTGTAATAATATTAGTTATAGGAGTAATATTAGTACAGTTAGCTCAAACCTCTGAAGCTGCTCTACCGTCTGGAATAGAGCAGAATCGTATGTTAGGGTTCTCTGCTGCGTTGAGCGCATGCTTTTTATCAGGTTTTGCTGGCATATACTTTGAAAAAATACTCAAAGACTCAGATGTATCAGTATGGATGAGAAATGTACAATTAAGCTTTCTATCTTTACCTTTTGGACTAATTACATGCTTTATAAGCGATGGCAGTACAATACAAGAACAGGGTTTCTTTTTTGGCTATGATTTATTTGTTTGTTATTTAGTTGTTCTTCAAGCAGGTGGAGGTCTTATTGTTGCCATGGTAGTTAAGTATGCTGACAATATACTCAAAGGTTTTGCTACATCTTTAGCTATTATTATTTCTTGTATAGCATCTATATATCTGTTCAATTTCAATTTGACTTTCCAGTTTTCGTTAGGTGCCATTTTAGTTATTTGTTCCATTTTTATGTATGGACATCAACCAAAAGCAATTGACAGACATTCTACAACTCAGAAGGCTTAATGTGAGAATAATGGAAATGTGTTCCTAACCATCGTCAGTATTTCAATGTATTTACATAAAATACATCTGAATGTATTATTTTAACACAAAATAGTATTTAAAGAGGCCTGCTTAACAATGGTTGTGACAAGTATTCAATGATGTAGAACATAATTGAATAACCAATTGCATAGTTTTCGTTTAAAAAAAATTACAAATGATATGCAGTGTAAAAACTTTAATCTCTCCAAATAAAGGTTAAATAATTTGTAAATATTGTCGAATGATAGTAGCAGTCTTAAAGTAGCAGTTAAACTATTCTGTCATGAACCAGAAATAAGCTGTAATTTCTCTGTAATTTCATCTTCATTTTATTCTACGTTAACCTCATTTAACTCGAATTTTTTTCTTGTTATAATGTCTCTCCTACAGTTATATGAACGAGTTGCGATAGCTATGCATGTAGAAATTATGTCACTTACTTCACAGCCTTTTTTTATTTCTGTCATGTAACGGTTAACTTTGTCTCTTCAATGCTAATAATATAATCTGCGAACCATAGGTTATTTCATAACAAAGTTAGTATCGTGTAATCATTTTATAAATTGTTATATGTATTTCGTGAAAAGGACGACAACAAAGTATGTTGCACATTTTATGTAAGCACATTTATATACTGAACTGAGATGCGTATTTCATAAATGCCTGCCCAAAATAGATTTATTACATGCTTGTAACTTCCTTTGAATAATACTGGACAAAATACATACATAGGTATAAGTATACGCTTCTGTTTTCGTAGTCAATATATTTTTGTACATTGTCAATATTTTAATTGTAAATACTAACACGTGTGGGTACACATACGCATATTGGAAAAAAATTAAAGTCCTAAGTGGAACGTATCTTTACATTTATACTGTACTTAATTAAATATAATGTTAATAAATATGAATCTTATTAATATACATAAAGCATACATTATATTGCTATTTTCCTAAACATGTATGTATGAAATTGTATACATACATATGTATATAGTACACACAATCGAATTTTCGTAACGCGGATAACGTGGGAAATTTAGTAGCTTGCTTATACTGTAAAATAAAGTATATACTGTAAAACTGTTGAGTATAATTATTAAAACTATGTTATTTAAAAAACATTAAACACCATTACATTTCCATTTGCTATTATTATTGTGTAAATAATTTGATTTTATTTACAAATGAAATACATAGATCGATTTATATTAGATTTGAAAAGGGATGGTGGAGGGTGATAGGGGTATATGTGAATGGGGACTTGGAGAAGAAGTTGGAACAGCTGAGTGAATGGATGGAGTAGAGAGAAAAAGGGGAAAGGGTGATTTTAGGGGGGGGGGGGGACTTTAACGCGAGGACGGGAAGGGAAGAGAGGGAAGTTGTAGAAGAGGATGAGGAGGAGTAGGAGCAAGGAGGTCTAAAGATAAGAAGATAAACGGGGAAGGAATGAGGCTATGTAGATATATAGGAGAGAGAGGGTGGTGGATTTTGAATGGGAATGTGAAGGGGGATGATGAGGGGGAGTGGACATATGTAGGGGGGAGAGGGAACTCAGTTATAGATTGTATTGGGGAATATGGATACAAGAAAAGGAATAGAAAGGGTGAAGATAGGGGAAAGGGTGGACTTAGATCATCTACCCCTGGAGATGTAGATACAGGGGGAAAGAGGAGGTAGAAAAAGGAAGGAGAGGAGAGGGTGGGGGAAAGTAAGGGGGTGCTGGACTGATGAAGAGAGGAAGGAATTTAGAGAGAGGTTTGGAGAGAGACGGCAGGAGGAAGGGGGTGTAGAAGAAGATTGGAAAGGGCTGAGGGAAAGTATAAAAGAGGTAGTGGGGGAGATGGGGAAAAAGAAAAAGGTAAGAGGAGAGGTTGGTGGAACGAAGAGTGTAAAGAAGAAAAAAGGAAGGTAAGGGAGGAACTGAGAGAATGGAGAGTGAGGGGAGGAGAGGGTATGGAGTATAAAGAAAAGAAGAGGATGTATAAGGTGATGTGTAAGGAGAAGAAGAAAAAGGAGAGAGAAAGGTGGGAATGGGAGGTGGGGAATATGAAAACGGAGAGACAGGTGTGGAAGATAGTGAATAGGGAAAGGAGAAAGGAAACGAGAGTAGACGAAAGAATAAATATGGATGAATGGGATAAGCATTTAAAGAAATTACTAGGAGGAGTTGATAGAAGGGTGAAGGATGAAGAGGAGGAAATAAAAAAGTGGAAGGTGGCAGGGGGGATGGGATATTAAATGAAGTATGGAAACATGGAGGGAGAGAGGTACAAGAGTGGATATGGATAGTTTGTAATATAGGATGTGGATGGGGGAGGGGTGGCTGGAGGATTGGACTAAGAAGGGAGACAGTAGGGAGGTGGCGAATTATAGGGGGGTACACTAACGCAAACGGCATGCAAAATACCGCAGCGGTGTTGGTGGAAAGACTAAGGGAAGCGGTGAAGGGAAAAGGGATGTTGCCTGCGAGCCAGACAGGTTTCAGGAAGGGGTTAGGGTGTATAGATAATATATACGTGCTGAATTATCTGGTGAGCAGGCAGACGAGGAGAAAGAAAAAGAGGATGGTAGTGTTGTTTGTTGATTTAAAAGCGGCGTTTGATTCAGTTGACAGGGAGACACTGATAAGGGAGATGAGAAAAAGGGGGTGAGGGAAGGGCTGGTGGGGAGATGCGAGGATATATTAAGAATTATACGCGTAAACAACGCAAAAGTAGGCTTTCTGGGTTAGCGTCCCCCCTAGATTCATCCTTTATCTAGCGATTGTGACCGCGTAGGGGTCCAAAATGTACATCATCGGGCAATGGTTTGAAATTTTGAAGCATCCCGAACTCTAGCGTTCGATGTAGGCACATGTACAGGCTGCCCGAGCGTGCCTGTGTGTGAGTGCGCCGAGCTACGGCTAGTCAAGCCTGCTTACAGAGCTTCCCAAGCCTGACTTACCGGCGATACTTTTTTTCTTGTCTTCTGTTTTAACTGTACAATGCCTTAGTGATCAGAAACAAGCATAAGCGCTCGTAGCGAAAAATGCCGGAACTATATTTTGACACAATCCTCCGTTTTGTGGTGTATTTTCGAATATGCGAAACTGTGCCTTTAAATACGCAAGGTTTAACATAATAAATGGTGTATTGACATTTATTACTTCTATAAAAATCCCAAATCTCTCGATATTTAAGAAAATGCACCTCACTCGACAGCCACGATAGGCGGCAGCACCGCCTCTCCATTGCTACTCGCGGCTCCGCGACACGCTGCAGAATAATGAGAATTACGCGTCGTAAACGTAAAAGTAAGACTTTTGAGGCAAATAGCCCCCTAGATTGATCTTTTATCTACCGATTTTGACTAATAAGAAACCCCGTCTTTGCATTATTGTGAAATCAGAAGTGAGTGTACTGTGGTGATTGTGTGCAGTCACGCGCGAGTGTCGTCTGTCTAGGAGACGCAGTCCTTAAATTTGTTCTTTCCGTCTCGTCACAATCCTCTGCCAGATGCTTTAGAGTTCCCAGGTATCTCTCGCACATCATGCACCTTCTCTCTTCCTCTTTCCTCCAGTATTTATTTCCTTCCTCAATATTCCCACATCTCACTCTCGCCATCAGGCTTTGGCTGTTTCCCTCGCCCTTTTCCTCCAGGTACTTTGGCACTCTCGCTTCGTATATATGTTTATACCTTTTACAGAACCTAGAGTTCAATATTTTATTATATTGCCACTGTCCCTGAATTTCCCTATCCGTCTCCTTCAAAGTATCTATCATTTCCATCATATCTTTTACTTCTTCTTTCTTTTTCTATCCCCACTTGGCTGTATCCTTTGTCGTTCAGGTACTCTGTCCTCTCTCTGCTATTTTTTTGTTATGTCCCACGTTCTCTCTCCCCCCCCACTCTCCCTCTCAAGCATTCCTGTACTAGCACTCTTCCCTCGAATCTCGTCACTCTTTACTCAAATCTTAACGCTTTCTCTCCTTCTCCGATTCGTACCTTTCCCCTCATGGTTTCCCCCAGTACCATGTAATCAGACGTTGTTCTGTCCAGTTTCAGGCACCATTTTATGTACTTTGTTTTAACTCTTTCCAGTTCCTCCCTTTCCTTCCACCCATATACTTCTGCCCATACATCATTATACCTCCCACTAGACATTCAAACAGAATCATTCTTTTCCTGAATTCCTCTCTAAATAATCTTTCTCTTATGACCCACACTTGCCCTAGTACCATATTTGCTACTTTCGCTCTTTCCTTGACATGCCCGTTTATGTCCCCATTTCTCTGAAACTTCACCCCCAGGTACTTAAACTCTTTAACTTCTTCAATTTCTTCTTCTCCCCATTTCCACTCCCTCTTCTTCTTGCTCCCTCTGCCTTTCCCGAACACCATCATCTTTGATTTCTGTGCATTCAGTACCAGTTTTTTTCCTTCCTAAGTATATCTTCAGTCTTTTTAACATTAGTTTCATATCCTCTTCTTTCTCCGCTACCATTACCATGTCATCCGCATACCCCAATGTCCAGAATTTCTCCTTCCCCACTCTTGTTCGAAAGATCGAGAATAATGTGGGGCTCATCACACACCCTTGGCTGACGTCCATCCCCGTCCAAAGTTCCTTCGATTCCGTACCTCTCACTCTAACTACATTTATCACCTCTTCGTATATTTCCTTTGCTCTCTCTATTAGCCCTTTCCTTATTCCTCTTCCTTCCATCACTTCCCACAGTTTCTCTCTATCCACGCTATCAAAAGCCGCCTTTAGATCCATGAAGAAAGCATAAATTTTACCTCCTTTTTTTCTTACTTCCCTCTCTACAACGTGTTGGAGTATAAACACGTTGTCCATGGTTCCTCCATTTTTTCGGAACCCTGCTTGTATCTCGCTTAATGTTCCGTTCTCTTCTATATCTTCTGTTATCCTCTTGTTTAGCACCCCCGCGTATATTTTATATGCCGCGTCTAGCAGAGTGATCCCTCTATAGTTGCTCACCTTCTCTGTACTGCCTTTCTTGTAAATCGATGTTATTATCCCTTTCCTCCATTCCTTGGGGAATCCCTCCCCACTCCATACTTCCTTGACTAATTGCATTAGATTCTCTCTCACCTTTCCTACGCTACATCTCCATGCCTTCCCCGGAATTCCATCTTCTCCCGCTGCCGTCTTCCTCTTTAATTTCTTTATTTGTTCTATAATTTCTTCGTCTGTTACCTCCTCTTCCGCGTGCTCTGGACTGTCCTCCTTTCTTTTTTCCATTCTGATCCGTTCCCTTGATCCCTCTAATAGTTTTGTAAAATATTCTCTCCATTCCCTTATTGCAATTTTCATTGCTATGTTTTTCTTCTTTCTTCTTTCTTTGTTTATGTATTCCCACAGTTCTGTTTGTGTTTTAGCCTGTTTTACTTCCTTAATAGTTCTTTCCCTTTTCTTATTGATTTTCTGCTCTTCCAAGTCTCTCATCTCCTCTTTTCTCTCCAAATATTCTGTCCTAGCTATGTTTCCCTTTTTCCATCCCTTATGTGAGTCCTTTACTTTCCTCTTCATCCTTTTGCATTCCCTGTCCCACCATTCTGTGTGTCCTATCTTCTTCTCTTTCCATTTAACTGTCTTTTTTATCATACATTGTCTTGTATACGTTTTAAGGTCAGTCCATGAATCCTGAACTCCCGTACTATGCCTTAATATTCTTTGCAGTTCTCTCTGAACTTCTGAATACTTTCGTCATCCCATAATATCAGTTCTTTTTCAACATCCCCTTCTCCCTCCTGTCTCCTCTCTTCCCTTTCTCCTTCCCATTCCACTTTGAGTGGCATATGGTCTGACTCTGTTCTCTCTTCAATCTTAAATTTGCTCATTCTATCTCTTCCGTTATTGTTGACTAACACATAGTCAATTACCGTTTCACCTCGTCCTCTCACATATGTGAATTCTCCCTCCTCGTCCCCTTCTACATTACCATTCAGTATGAGCCATCCTCTGTACACTGTCCATATATTCCATATTTCACCTTCCACTCTCATCTGCCGTCTTACTGTTCCCTCTCCCTCTCTCCTATCCTCCGCCATTGACAATTTTTCCCTAACACCTGTCACTATTCCTCCCATTGCTCTTCCTTTCTTCGCCCTCTTTTCTGCCAGCTGATATTGCCATATAAATCCTTTTGGTAGTCTGTCTTTTATCTTATTCCATTTCTTCTCATCCACCCACGTTTCCACTAGCCCTACAAAGTCTTGCAGCTCTATAAACTTCCAAAATTCTCTGTCCTTGCCCAACAATCCAGCTACATACCAGAAAACTATGTTGCCTCCTTCCTTTTTATCTTCTTTTCCTCTCCTTGGTGAATGTCTTCGGCCGCGAGTCCTTTCTAAAAAATTTTTAATCTCTGCTGGTTTGTCTCCCCTGTTTCCCAATTTGTCCATTTCCCGTTAATTCTTATCTTTTGGTACCCTATCTTTACCTCCTTCCCGTTGCTTCGTTCCGTATTCGCAACCTGTATTATTTCTTGCTGTATTTTTCTTTCTCTCCATGTTAAGTGAAGTCTGTTAGTGCACCCACTTAAATAACAGCCTAATTCAACGTTTTAAGGAAATGTGTTTCTGCAAAAAGAATCGTCCGTACAAGATAGCATCCCTATGCACACTGATTCGAGACAGCTGATGCGATTAATGTCACGCACATGAGATATTTGGCGGTCACAGACAGAATGAGAAAGACAATGTATTGGTATAGCAACGCGCAATCTTTGGGCGGGAGTTTCCTGTAGATTTTCATTTCTTTTATCGATCAGGCATTGGCTACATCAGCTGTCTTTAATCAGTGTGCATACGAATGCAAGCGTGTACGCACGATCCTTCTTGCACAAACAAATTTTGTTAAAACGTTAAATTAGGGTGTTACTTAAGTGGGCTTAATTCACATTAATTTCACTGATATTTTATTTTTCGTATACGAAAGTCAAATTGATGTGCATCAAACGTGAATTAGTTGTGAACGATTCCGGTACGCATATGCTTTTTTGTTGTTACTTGCATTTGTGAGGATTTTATTCAACATTTATGGACCCAATGGATACCATTTTATAGTGGTTTGTTCCAGTGTATTATGTACGGTGTTATAGTGCAGGATAACGATTTGTGGATATGTTTGAGAACAATTTAAAAGTGAAAGGACATTGACCCCTTCTACTCGATAATACCATAGGGCGGATATTAGAAATGCCCTTGTGAACTTTAACGAGTAGGTAGGTTAAATGTCGTCCAACGATTTATTAAACATGTTTACCTCGCTGGGGCCCCAAATGAGAACCAAGGTATGCATGCAAGGTGTTGCCGCATTTTAGGCGGATTTTTAATTGTTAATAAATAAATAACGAAACCGAAATCGCAATTTTTCTATTCTTCATTTTCGTCTTACATTATCGTCGAGAAACACCCCTTAAATTTTCTCCCACCTGTTGTCAAACACCCTGCATATATTAGATCTGAAAAAAATAAATTTTGTATTATGTGTATAAAATTATAATTTGTGGTAATAATTCTGATAAAATCGTGAAAGACTAGGAAGATACACTTTTACTAGAGAAAGACGCTACACAAATGTATGAGATAATGCGATGGATATAATTTCCTATTCATTTTTATTACAAGAACACGTTTACTGAAATGACACTCATTTTCGAGAATCTTTAACGTGTTTCCCGCGTTTTCTGTTCGAACATAGTCGGATGGATGGTTGTATGGATTCCATGTAACTGTATGTGCATTTTGAAGATGGATGCTCGGCCGGTGCATTAACAGCTCTTGCCCAAATAATAGATGCGATTGCACCGAATGCTCTTGATACACATAATAATACTTGATTGAATCGCATGTCTTTTAGTCCACAGGCCTAGAGCAAGGAGTGATATGTGTAAAATAAGTAAATACATTTGCCCGATTTTATGTATTTTATGCATGGACATAAAAAAAAAGTTTAAACAATCTGACAAGATTTTCATCCTAGTGGAACATGATAAAATCTCAAATAAGTCATAGAAATTCATTGGCAACTCTATTTTCTATAACTTAGCTCGCAAGAATTTATATCTGCATAAATATCTGTAATCTATGTGTAGTTATGCCTTTGTACGCTGAATTAGTATTGTGCAAATAATCAAATTCTGTACAACATGTATGTAGCAAACTGTATTCAAAAGATGCGATGATTGATTATGCCACTGATTTGCTTCGAGCCAATACTCAAATGGTTATTTTTGATACATTTCAAATTTATTACAGCATGTCGAATGATCTGTTCGAGCACTCTCTCAAACTGTTCAATGTTGTACCTCTAAATCATGTGTCACGAAAGAATAATTTTCACAAAGTACTTTAGAGAAAACTACTTGTAACAAAAGCGTTAAACTTGGATACTGAATCTGTGTGTAATCGAAACTAATTCCAATGCACTATAAATCTTCAATATTTAAGTAAGATAAAGGTTCTGACGCGCATACACTCTGTTCGATAAAACGTAAGATTCTAATACCGCAGGCTTTTATACAAGAGATTTTGCTATGCGATGCCACTTCAACGATCAACTATTTTCATACCTGAAAAACTGGTGCTGCAATAGTAGTCTGTTCCGGATGAAATGTTCTTCCTTTGGCAGTTTTCATTGTTGTAGTTAATACCCGCGTAATAGCTCGAGATAACTGAATATAATATAGCAGAAAAGGGCAACAAATTTTATACCTAAAATTATCCGTGTCATGTAAAAAATACATAGTGAGCAGAAAAATTTGTTACACACATTTACATCAGAATTATCGGGTAGATTTTCTATGACGTAATGTAATAATGCGGAGTACCGTGTATCAGAAATTCCTGTTTCCTTGCAACCAATCAACCTGTCTTTGGCTATTAAAGTCACATAATTTTTTATGTTCTCTTCCTTTGATTCTCGGCCGAGAAGGCCTTGTATTTTTGATTGAAATTCCATATACTATGTTATTGAAACGAAATTAAATTTTAAGTCCTTATCAATAGATATTATAAGTCTCATTACGACCTACCATTGTTGCTTATATTTTCAAAGGCCCTATTTCACGTACACACGTGTAAATAGTACACGAATTCGGATCGTACTCTATACAGGGTGATTCTGGGAACTGGGACAAGTTACTGCTCATTTTCAAGTAAAAATAGAAAAAATGATAGAGAAAAAAATCGTATGTCATAATACATCATAAAATAACCCAGTAAATCCAGGTCTGCCCGTTTCCAGAATTGCGGGACTCGCGTTCTCATTTCTTGATAATACAAAGAACACAGGGTTGTTCAGTAGTCAAACACGGTAGATAAAAGATCGATCTAGGGCGCTATCTCCCTCAAAAGTCCTATTTTTTCGTTTACGAGGCGAAATTTGCATTATTCGACAGCATGTATATAACGGCATTCGCCACATTAGTTGGACCGTGCTGCCCTCATAAGGTAGTAAACTACTTTTTCCAGAATTGCAAGGGTGCGGGATTCGCACATATTTCTCGATAATACAAAAATGGGATTTTTCAGTAGATTTTCCAACAACGCTACATAAAAGATCGATCTAGGGCGCTATCTTCCTCAAAAGGCCATTTTTTCGTTTACTAGGCGTAATATGCATTATTTGACTTACTGCATATCATAACTATACATGCTGCCGAATAATGCAAATTTCGCCTCGTAAACGAAAAAATAGGACTTTTGAGGGAGATAGCGCCCTAGATCGATCTTTCATCTAGCTTTCTTGACTACTGAACAACTCCGTGTTCTTTGTATTATCAAGAAATGAAAACGCGAATCCCGCAATCCTGGAAACGGGCAGTCCGGCCGGATTCTGGCCCGACCAGCCGGAATTCTGCCCGTCACGGGCTCGACAGGCTGGGCCAGCAGGCAGACCTGGTTTACTGGGAATATGAACGGTTAACTGGTCCCACTAACATATTATCCTAATTTTCTCTTTTACGGTTATTTTTATGGTATATCATAAATAATATACATATGAACAATGTATTTCTATGGTAAAAGTTGGGAAAAAAGGTATATAAAATACGTAGATGCTGTGATCTGGACTGCTGGATAAATCAAAATATTTAAAAAACGAAGGCCCACTCTGAAGAAATCTGAGAGGGTTTTCTTATACCACATGAACACTATGCCTTGCCTTCCCCATGGAAAATGGAGAAATTAAAGAAATTAATAAATTCTAAGGCTGTGCTCACAATAAAATTGGTGGATCAACTGTCGCGAAAAAATTACAAATTGTAAGTTTATTCAGAAACACGATGTTACGTACGGAAGCTTTGCCCACGTGACTTTTTACTCCCTTCTTGAAACCATGTGTCCATGTAGGAGGTCCGGCTCGTATGCCTAAATAAACAATTTTACTCTACAGTAAAGTGCATGTAGCTGGAAATTTTGTAACGGCTACCAGATCTTTGATTCGAATGTGAATGAACATCTTATGGTTCGTTCTCGGTGTCATGCAAGGTTTTGCCGCGACCAATATTTGTGTACTTTCGAGGGCCTCGTGTGCAAAAACTACAAGGATTACGGAATATCTAAAACCATGACTGGATAGTCCGTTTCGTCGACTACCGGAAATGGTTTGTCGCTGTGCGGCGAATACGATCTACAACTTGTACAAACCTTTCCAACTACACTTGGAAACACCACAATCGACTTAACGTTTGTACGTCAACTTAGTCCGACGATTATGCCCTACGTTTCATATATTAGTTACCATCGAGCAATTGTTCATAGGCCAGCCATTTGTATTAATGATTTCTGATGAATAAATGTTATGTATAGCGTAATTTTCTTTCTTTCATTTCAACTTTCTTTCTGACAAACAAAACAAAAGAATCTCCCAATAACGAGAGTAACGCATGCAATTTCGCATTCATGAAATGAAGACCCAACGGGAGTGTCAAGAATACTCCCTGTATTTTTTCATTTACCCCCACTACCATTTTTATAAACAGTTTTCCAGTATATAAAAGACTCTAGCTTGTCAACTTCGGGCTTAGTTCTAGACTGAATAGGAACCTGTACGCGTCTCGTAAGATAGGGCCTTATTCAATCATATTTTCGATCATATTTTGTAAGAAGTTTCAAAACGCGGTTCTCAAAGGCAAGTGAGTTAAATTACCCCCGCATTTCTCAGTTCATCGAAACCGAGAGCTCGGGAATTAGTTTCCGGGAATTACACGATACAATAACAAGTGTATCCCATTTAAATCTACTCTTGAATATATTGTATTTTTAATATAAGACATCTGAGAGTCTTTAATCTCATTTTCCATATCCATTTAGAACTCCAGTAGCTAGCAATTCTCCCACTTCGATAAACCTTTACCGCTCGAGGTTTATCTAGAATTCTTTAAAGAGTTACGAGAGTCGACCTTCCTAATACCTTACTCTTACCAAAATCCTGCGACACCCGGTGGTGAAAGAGACACCGGCTAGTTCACGATTTCCTATCTAGTGTCAACCCGGTAGTGAAACAGACATCGGCTAGTCCACGACAACCCTTTCCGTTCTAATGGCGACCCGGTGATGAAACGGGCATCGGCTAGTCCACGACGACCTATCCTGTGACACCAGGTGATGAAACAGGCACCGGCTATTTCACGATAAATTCCGTTCACAAGAACAAACCTCGGCCACGTTTTATCCGCCAGTCCTCGGCTCGTAACAACGAAAAAAACATGAATTTGGAATATAACATGTTTTTGGTTGCAGCAACATTTCTGGCGTCTGTTAGAGGATATATTAAATTGTTGGCAAATTTTTGTTGTTAAATTTTATTAGTTAACTGACTATAATAACTGTAGGCCCAACGTTGGATATTCGTTGGCAAATTGACATAATTTTTCTTCGTAGGCCCTATGTTGGGGATTTGTAGGTAAAACCACTAACCATATCCTAACCAACTCCCAACCGTTGACCACCGTTGGCCGACCATAAATGCTACTAGAGATCACCCGCATACTCTTATAACATTATTACACTATTTGTTTTTGTACTAAAAAAAATATTTTCATGTTGTTTGATTAGCCAATAAAATAAAAGAGTTTCGAAAATGAATTTTCAATACTTTTTTTATAAAAAATTCCTAAAATTTTCATTAGTTTTAGTAATTTCCTACAGGACCCCTACATGGACGTGGATTCTTGATTTCTTAACACAGTGAAGTCGCGATCTAGCTACCATCGCCTGTTCCGAGTAGGGACAGAGATCGTATAGGGAAACTATTTTTTTATGACTGCGTCGACCGCGCCGGAAGTACAAAAGGATGCCGAACGTAGAAAAGGACAGCATGTAAACATGGACCGCGCGGCAGCTCGAGCTTCTTGGCCTCTTATGGGGATGCCCCCCAGTGGAAGGGGTAGGAGAAGGGACAGTAATCGTGGAGATCCTCAGGGAGGTAGATCGCGACTTGACTGTTCTCGTTATACAGAAAGTTTCCTAAGTCTACAGGTAAAAAGTTCTTTATAACATCTAATTGAATGTAATAGTTGAATTTACTTGTGACATGGTACCGCTCTTCGGCTCATCGCTATACGCTAAAGCCCCAGCAGCTAAAGCTTGATTTATATCCAGTTGGCAAGCACCGAGTATTTCTGCGACATGAATAGCGGGGATACCTCCGTCTTCGTCACTAGATACAAAATTGTATTCAGTACACGCTAGGAGTTGTCTAAAACAGATCAAGTCACTGTTTCCCAAAGTGTACGAGCAATTGAATTCTTTGGCATTCGAATTAAATGAAAGTCGGTGTATCCACAAACACCATTTATTTTTTAACTTGTCATTTATGTCAGTTGACCAATGAATTTTTTTGTAAATTTAAACACATTATTAAAACAGATATACTCCGGGACTAGCATTCAAGATAATGCAAAGACAGGGATTTCCCATAGTCAGAAGCGCTAGATAAAAGATCAATCTAGGCCGCGATCGCCGTCAAAAGTCCTATTTTTACGTTTACAAGGCATAATTTGCATTATTCGGAAGTATAAAGCTGCGCATCCGATCGAGCTCAAACTTTACACAGATTTTTTTTTAATTATTTGGAATAATCTTGGGGGGAGGGGGGTGCTGTAAAAGTAATTCAAAAGTAGAAAATAAGAGCCACTCTAGTGTGCCTGTAACAGTCTTAACCGAAGGAATGGGAATCTGTCAGTAAAAATTTCGCCCTATTGTCACATGTTATCAATCATCCGTTTCGGTCTTGACAGCCAGCAACGCTACAGAAGGATGCAACTGTTTCAGTACGATTTTGATTAAAATCAAAATCTGCAAATGGTGGTTTTCCTTATTAGAATTATGGTACACGTAATGACAAGAAAATTGTTCTGCTACTTACGCGTTTAAGGTGACGTATAATCTAAGAAAATCAAGCATTGTCTTTTTCTGACTTTCCGTGATCCTGTATGCGTCGCTTAAACACTCCATTAAAAATTGTACCCAGTCTCCTTCCTCTTTCACATCGTTTAGTCCTTCGCCTTTGGCAATCAGCCCAACTATTGCGGGCAATGTGGCTAACAATTCCATGCTATCTTCATACGTGTACTTCGCGTAAAAGCATTCGATTTTATAAACGAAAGTTCCGTATAAATCAAGGGGTTCCCGCAACGAAAATCTTTCTCGTTCCTCTACAACTTACTTCCCAATACCTGTAACTCGATGTCCGATTTTTCACAGCTTCATTCATATGTTTCCCGGCATCGAAGGCAGTGAGAGCCATCGATAGCTTTCCTAAGGGTGAAACTGTTTTCGGAAGAGTTTGAAGAATCGAACCTACAATCCCTCCTCTTGGACCAGACCACCAATATTTTTTCTTTTGGCGTCGCATGGACCAATCGGCAATTAACGAAGCTGTTTGTTCTTCTGTCGGTACGTCACCAGTAAGTAGTAACCAAAATACAGATTCTGCGCTCGGTGATTTCCCTTGGCGTGGAAGCAGACTCACAACTTCCGGTAGCGTCAATCCTCTATACTTGATCTAACAATAAGCGTGTTATATTTATTTAAAAGGATGTTCAGATTTTATATAAAGTAGTATTTTTAGTATTTAAACTATATATAAATTGCAAACATGCATCTCATTTCACCAATTGAGGGGTCTCGTGAAAGAGAGAGCTATCCCAGAATATATAAAAATATGTATGAGGTTTTTGTTAATGCTGCTATCTCCTAATGTATAGTTATTATCCTACAATTTATACTGTTTTGACAAAATACTTGCCTCTACTATGATTTTATATATGAATCGTTGTTCTCCCTATGTGTTATAACTGTTGTGCAAGAGATCGCTATGCCACACTGAATGTTTACATAATTTTTAGAAAGACATGTTGCTGTTACACAGGTTTGTGCCAAATTATCTTATATCATTTAATTATACATGTATAATTTACTATATATTGAATATACATATGTACAATATATACATTATACATATGTACAACATATTAAATATAAATATATTAAATATAACAATATATGTACACAGGGTGTTTCAGCAGATACAAAAAAAATGTACAGTAATGTCCGACTCTAATTGTAATTCATATCTCGATTCTGTGTTGTGACCTTTTTTTTTTTACGGATGAGGATAAAACCGACGGAACTGCCGTAAACATACCTCACCCGTAGGGGTTGCAATACCGGACCAAAAATACAATACCGGTATTCGGTATTTTTTTAAACGTTGTACCGGTATACCGGTATTAATACCGGTATTATGAATTTTCATGAAGGTACAAAAACACAGTTGTTTAATAGAAAAAAACATTAACTAATTTATTGGCTTCATATTTTAGAAATGTGATTGTAAAAAACATAATGCATCTATTGAACTGTCATTAAGCCTTGAACGTATTTTTCTGCACAAATTACCTGCAGTTGAAAATGCTCTTTCCGCATCCACGATGGTTGGTGGTACCGTTAATAACGAGCGATATAATTTCTCTAAATATTTGCCTCGATGTCCTTCATCTTCTAACAACTCGGTCTCTCGTCTAACGGTTTTGGATAAATCTATTTTTTGTATTATTTTTGTATTATTGTTCGTGGCAATTTTTTTATTTATAGCTAATTGTAATTTCTTCTCGAGAGACAATTCTTTTTCGATATTAACATCAACATCGTCTTCAACG
>CM052195.1:2666750-2754482 GCA_028455805.1 Lasioglossum figueresi
TGAAATTACCCTGTTCATTCTTTCCATGTACTGTGTACATGGCACACTCGCTGACCCCCCTCTCCCCATGTAAGCCAAGCGTAGGCACTGTCAATGAGCATAGCTTGTACATCTTTTGAGAATGTGACGTCACAGAGTCTTTCATCTTTCGGACGCGGAAAATTATCTATGTCAGGTATAGATGGTCTAAGCGTAGGACACTCTCGCTCATGTCAGAGAAGAAGCGTGTTTATATATACTCTCTGGTTTATGCATGTTTCATACCATGAGCAGTTGCCACCACTTTTTGGCACGCTCACGCTTAGCACAGAACAGATCCCACACCCACGGTAGAGCCACTTTTCCCACGAATCAGAGACTACACCATCCAGCAGCATGTTTTAGCATGAAACAGAACCTTTACTAGTCCGTGGAAATCTAAAATCTTAAAATCCGAGGAGGAAATCCACTCTACCATGGGTGAGGGATCTGATCCAGGTTAAAAGTGGGAGGGGAAAATCCGCTCTACCGTGGGTGTGGGATCTGATCCAGGCTAGGATCCTTTGTAGGGGCAGTACTATACCGGTGGCATCGAAAACCCGGGCATGAGCACTCTCCTATCCTCTCTGCATTCACATAGCAGAGATTTCCCCATATTACGTTCATGAAGACAGAGGTTTTCCCTGATGCAGAACAAGTCTAGAGACAATTTTAGTTCAGCTAGTTAGACGAGATGGAGGCTAGTCAGGACTGTCTGTAGGGAATTCCCCTAGATCGTGTCTAGGGTGATCCCAGCCTAGACGTTGGCTGCTCTGCTTCCAGCGAATCACAGCACAACTCACGATGGTAAACATCAGCTTGAATTCTTTCTGTGCGCAATCCGTCATTTGTTGAATACTACGTGTGTGCAATATTGCCTTCTGCAAAAGAACCGTGTGCAAAGAACCGTGTGCGCAATAATGCTATGTGCAAAAGAACCGTGTGCGTAATCGAACTGTGCGCCATCTCGTTGTGCGCCATCGTACGTGTGCCAAAGAGCCACCCCCATTCCCCTTTCCCCTCTAGGTACACTTTAGCCTCGTAGTATTGTGACTTCTCAACAGACTAATAGCACTTTTCCCTCTTCCGTCATCTGGTAGACGATATAATCTTGAAACACGGAATTTTATCTGAAGCCGGGTTTATAAGTTTTTATGGTCTAAGGTGGACACCAAATACTCCGTTATCTTGGACCACTGCGTTCTATGCATATCCTATACCTGCTTATACCTATGACGGGTCTATAAGTATATATATGGTCTAAGGTCTAAAACTATGTTCATAAGGGATTTACTTGCAAACGCATGCGCACCGGAAATTGGTGCGAATTGGAAAAACGCTGCAGTTCACCCTTGTAGGAATGCACCGTGTTTACCAATCTTTAAGATGGTGTTCTATGACCGACGCTTGCGCTGTGCTGTCCTTTCTGTGAAAGCACAGTTCTTTCACACGTAAACCTGTGATTTGGACTATTGTATACTTTCAAAGCAGCATATTGAAATATTTATATTTTGTATGAAATACGTTTGAAACGTTACGTATTAGAGTGCATTTACATAGCAACGGTTATTAATAGCTGTTTGCAGCAAGAAATATTGAAATAGTTTTTTGGTATCGCTGCTTCATGTTCCATTATGAGTGACTATTCAGCGGTTGCTCCGCCTCAAAATTTCAGCCAGAGCACCGCGTTCGCGGCGGCTTTGCAACGTGCAAAACAAGTAAGTTAATGTATAAAAGTATTCTAATATTAACCGTCTATGAGTAAAAATCGCTTAAGTGGTCTATATAGTATTTCTCGTCTAGATGAAACCATACATTCGCTTAGATTGTTATAATTTTATGTTCATAGAATTGATCATTTCGAAGTAATTAGTTTATGTTTTAAAATTCAGTTAATCCTGTTCAAAAAATTGTACAGCCAAATAAATTTTTTAATTATTTTGTTGTTGAGATACCTATTGTTGTTGATTCATTTATATTATCGGAAATAGGGTGTTTATATCATTGATGTTTATACAGCTTGTGTACACTTTCATTGTTAAAACATTGTCTGTTATCTAATTATTTTACTTAAATATTTGATTTATAAGTAGAACTGGATGACGATTAGACAGTGAATTTTTATACAAATTCATAATGATATAGATTAGTTCGTAGAAACAAATATGTAAAGTAAGGTTTGCTAAATTGAAAATAATGTGAACACTCATATTGAATCACAATGAAATTTTAATTTTAACCCCTTGTCCTACGATTTATTTCACAGTTTCAGTGATTAGAACCTTTTTTATAGTTCGCAATTTCCTAAAAAAGGAGAAAATGTGTATTTATTGTATGCCTACATGTTCTCCAATAACTATACATTAACAAAACTAGAAATTAATAACATACATATTTATTAAGCTCTGTTCTGAATCTTTGTCACGAGTCTGATACAAAATTATAGGACAAGGGATTAACGGTAGTACTACATTTACATGCAAATGCACTATTATTTATGGTATATGAATTATTCTATATAGCGACTAGGACCTTCTTGATACATACATCTAAATTCTGTCTTTTTTTTATTTTCAGATAGCTGCGAAGATTAATCCAGCTAGTGCTCAAAATAATCAGGATGCAAAATTGAAACGTCCTCTGGAAGATGGTTCAGGTAAAAAGAAAGTTAATTTGTTAATTTAATTCAAATGAACTTATATGTATTAACCAATTAACTATTACAAAGAATAATAATAATATTATAGTGTGGGATATAATTAATTTTATTGTACAATTTACAAATAAGAACACGGCACGGATGAAGAACACAAAAGACGTAACACTGACTGACAAAATTATAATTGCTCACACGTTGGACTGATTAAACCGCTGTGTTCACTTGATCGCACTTTCGTTGGCAATGAGCGCACTCGCTCTGTTTGAAAAGATTCGCTCACGTTCTCGATACTCTCTCACTCATACATCTAAACATACATACATATACATCTAAACACACACTTTACCCAAGGTCGTTGGCACCGCTTTTGTTTCAACCATTAGGTGACAACTCGCGGGTCTGTGGCCAAAACATGTAACGGACGTCGATCACCTTCCGCGGATCGTACACATCAATCGTACACATCAATCGTACATCGACACATCGAACATAAATGCGTTTACTTTGTTTCGAAATTCAAACCCACAATAACAATACTAGAATTGTTTTATAAAAGAGAATCTTCGTTACTTTTAACTAGGAATGTATGATTTCTAATTATATTATATTTAGACAGCGGATCTTTATGCCAAATAAAAATGTTTTAAATTGAATTTGATTGAATTTGAATTTTTGTGGGAAGCAGTAATAACATAAAAATTGATTTCATCCCTTAACGACTTTGTTACATTAAACGCAACATTACAACATTCTTGAATTTTTAAAATCTTTTACTGTTTTATATTCCACCCAACCAATTTCTTTATAAATGCATAAACATCCGCAGTCTAATCATAATATATGTTTTGAATACATTTTGATGAATCATGTTACATTTTAGAACCAGAAGCTAAGAAAATGGCATCGTTAGTAGCAGACCCACTGATAGGACTTCGCGGTCCACCAGGAAGTAATTCGTTAGGAGATTCAAGCAATCAGAGTGGAAGAGCAGGGCAAGCAGGATCGTCAGGACCAATGGGAAACGTGGGAGGTATTTGTAATGAAGATATCAGAGTTCCTGATAAAATGGTTGGTCTAAGTAAGTAAAAAGAAAGTGATAAATGTTTATTTTATATAGAATTCTATAATCGAACCTAAAGCTATATATATTAATGTTGTTCTATAAATGGAAGAATCATCTATATTTTGATTATTGAGTTTGAATTATTAAGTCAATATTATTCATAACATTGTGCATTAACAATTAACAATAATGTGTTTACAGTCATTGGAAGAGGTGGAGAACAAATAACAAGATTACAAAGTGAAACAGGATGTAAAATACAGATGGCACCTGAAAATGGTGGGCTACCTGAACGTGTTTGCACATTAACTGGCTCAAGAGAAGCTGTCAAGTAACTTGTTTTTTCCTTCTTATTTTGTTAACATTAACTATTTTGTGTGCAATGCATTTTTAATTTGAAACTTTTACCTAGAAGACAGGATTATTTTCTGGTGCTACAGCAAGTAGCGTTTATTAAGTATATTAGATAAAGCAAAATACATATGCAATAATGTATATATATATATTTATATATCTTACATTTGTACATATACTTATGTGCCATGTACATATGTGTGTATACATTTATTGAATATAGGGTACACATACTGAATTATATGTGCACACATATAAATATGTATTTATATTTGTGTGTATGTACATACATATTTTCCACTAAACACATATATAAGAATCTTCTTCTCCTTATATTTGCTTAAATAACAATTGATTGATCTACTTCTACTGGTAAATTTCCTAGAAACACCTGAAAGAATCAACTATTTATTTTAAAACAATATGGTTTTTAAAAATCCCATTTTTTACATTAATATAAGATTACAGTGTTTCGTATACACAGAATGTATCTGTTGAAAAATGTGTTCCAAGTACAAATAGTTTCTGTATGTTTAGTATGCCTCATATGCTATCACTTCATGTTAACATCCATTTCCCCAATGTAGGTTATATGCTTTTTGCATATTTAAATTGTCAAATGTTTTACAGAAATCTTTATTTAGCTCCTGGATGTGAATAGCGGTCTCATACTTGACTTTACATATGCTTCCAAACATTTTATCATTGAAAACTCATTGATAAGTTGTGGCTTTTAATTTCATAATTTTGTACTTACTAATAGTTTTTTGCTTTCAATAGGATGTGGAGAAAGAAGGAAGAAAGGAGGATAGGATATGCATGGGGACGAGTTATTCGCAACAGGAAGAAAATTGAATTTTTTATTTATTTAAATCTGCTTATAATTAAGCCTATGACATTTTAATATGAAATTTAATTTTATTATACACTTAAGGAAAAACTCCTTGTCGAAGAGAAAGATAATGTGACATTTATGAGTTATTAATGTTTTGGCACACTGTAGACATCTCATTATGTGTTGCAAACAAATTACATTTTATTACATTACGATACATTAATAGAATTATACTTGTATTAAAAGAAATTGTTCGTAGTTATATTGCACAAGTAAACTGTATGTGTTTCAGTCGAGCTAAAGAATTGGTACTGTCGATTGTCAATCAAAGAAGTAGAACCGAGGGAATTGGTGACATGAATATGAGTGGAAGTGGCAGTGGAATGATGGGACATCCAGGATTCGTTGAGATAATGATACCTGGGCCTAAAGTTGGTTTAATTATTGGGAAAGGTGGAGAAACGATAAAACAGCTTCAAGAGAAATCTGGAGCAAAAATGGTTGTTATACAAGAAGGTCCGTCTCAGGAACAAGAAAAGCCCTTAAGGTAATAACAATCAGAATGTCCATTTTGTAGCCCATTAATTCACATCTTGTATTATTGTTTAAATCTAAAAAATCTGGAGAAGAATGGAAGCTACCTGTACCTTTGTTTATGCAGGATAACTGGAGATCCACAAAAAGTGGAATACGCCAAACAGTTAGTATATGAATTAATAGCTGAAAAAGAAATGCAAATGTTTCACAGAGGCGCAAGAGGTAGCGAGAGAAGTGGAAATTATTCAAACGAAAGCAGTTTTAATCATGGTTCTGGAACTACCGATGGAGTCGAGGTATATATACAACGTATCAATAATATTTATATAGGAAAATATCTAACAAATTAAGGGGGATGACTCGTTTCCAGGATTGCAAGGGTGCGGGATGCGCGTTCTCATTTCTCAATAATGCAAAGATGAGGTTTTTCAGTAGTCAAAAGCGCTAGATAAAAGATCAATCCAGGCCGCGATCGTCCTCAAAAGTCCTATTTTTACATTTACGAAGCGTAATTTGCATTATTCGGAAGTATGTAGCTGTCGCAGCTTTATGAAAATGGCTACGTGCGTAGCTGTATGCTTCCGAATAATGCGAATTACTTTTGAGGACAATCGCGGTCTAGGTCGATCTTTTATCTAGCATTTTTAACTACTGAAAAACTCCATCTTTGTATTATCGGGAAATGAGAACGCGCATTCCGCAGCCTTGCAATACTAGAAAAACGAGCCTACTCCCTTAATACAACTTAATTCAAATTTTATCTGTTTATAGGTACTTGTTCCAAGAGCAGCAGTTGGCGTGGTTATTGGTAAAGGCGGAGACATGATTAAAAAAATACAAGCAGAAACTGGTGCAAGAGTTCAGTTTCAACAAGGCAGAGAAGATGGTCCTGGAGATAGAAAATGCATTCTCTCTGGGAAACATCAAGCTGTAGAACAAGTTCGTCAACGCATTCAAGAATTAATTGATAGCGTAATGGTAAGTATCATATTTTACAATAATTAATTTTTTTTTGTTTCCGTTATACCGAAGTTATACTATTTTACCTTTGACTATTATCACTAGAGAAGAGATGATGGTAGAGGTAACATGAGTGCAAGAAGTGGTCCACGAGGAAATGGATTCGGTGGTAACCGTAATCCAAACGAATACGGTGGATGGGATAGACGCCAAGGGGGGCCTATGCAAGATAAAATAGAAACAACATTTACCGTTCCATCGTCGAAATGTGGGATTATTATTGGAAAAGGTGAGATTATATTCAATTATAAACGTTAAAATTAACTTAAATTCATGATACACCTGCATAACATGTTTATTCGGATTATTATAGGTGGCGAAACTATCAAACAGATAAACCAACAAACTGGAGCACATTGTGAATTGGACAGAAGAAATCAAAGTAACGAAAATGAGAAAATTTTCATAATTCGCGGAAACCCTGAACAAGTGGAGCATGCAAAAAGAATATTCAGTGAAAAATTGGGCATGGTAATTATATGATCATTTAATTGCCAACTGTGTATGATAAAAGTATTATGTAGATATTATGTTTTTTCACTAATTATGCATAAATTAATATAAAGGCACCAGCTAACACATCGTTTACCGGTACACAAGGTGCAATCGGATATAATCCGACATGGAATGCCGGAACAGCGTATCAAGCGTGGCCAAATCAACCTCAAACCGCAGACACAAGTACACATCTATTTTTATGTGACATGAATAAGTCTCTTAGAAGTATTCAAATTAAAACATAATTCTTTTGTTATAGGTTCTGCTAATCAAGCTCCTGTTCAAGTAAATCCTCAAACAGGACAACCGGATTACAGTGCACAATGGGCAGAATATTATAGATCATTAGGTATGCATAGAGAAGCAGATATGATAGAGCAACAAGCAAAACAAGGAAAACCAGATCATAATCAGCCATCAGGTGAAGCACTGTGATCCTATTAATATACATGATTAGATTGCGGATCTTTATGCATTTATGGCAAAAATTGAGTAAATGAAATTCAAAATTGCCAGAAAATTTTTTAAATTGTAGATGTCAATATATATATTTTTCCTCTATTCAAAACATTCAGGGAATAGACTCGTTTTTCCAGGATTGCAAGGGTGCGAGATGCGCGTTCTCATTTCTCGATAATACAAAAATGGAGTTTCAGTAGTCAAAAACGCTAGATAAAAGATCGATCTAGGCCGCTATCGTCCTCAAAAGTCCTATTTTTTCGTTTACGAGGCGTAATTTTCATTATTCGGAAGCATACAACTGCGCATGTAGCTATTTTTATAGCTAAATGCTGCTGAATAATGTAAATTATGTCTCATAAATGTAAAAATAGGGCTTTTGAGGGCAATCGCCGCCTAGATTGATCTTTTATCTATCGCTTTTGACTACTGAAAATTCCCGTCTTTGTATTATCGAGAAATAACAACGACCGTGGTCCCGTTGAAAGCACCGGTTTTCATTCGATCACCGAAGTTAAACAACGAGGAACGTGGAATGGGCTTGGATGGGTGACAGCCTGGTAAAACCCCGGGAAGTGACCCCTGGGTGCTTTTCACGTGTTGTTGGTAAAAGGTGGTTCGGATCCCACCGTAATAAACAGTAGGTCCCGCTGAAAAGGCGACAGGGAGAGTGGAAAGAAGGGAGAGATTGGTAAATGGATTTGAAACCCTGAGGGGACCAAATAATCATATCAATCAATCAATTATCGAGAAATAAGAACGCGCATCCTGCACCCTTGCAATTCTGAGACGAGTCTACCGCCTTAAGGGAAGAAATAACATTCAATTTAATTTCTACTCCTTGCAATCAATGCAAACAATTTTCATTTTGCATAAAAATCTGCAGTCTATACATGACACTTGAACGCACTTTACAAGTAGTTTTTTGTTATAGGAAATGCACCGAATCAAGCTAATGCTTCGGCAACGGGTAATGCTGGGCCAACTCAACAGCCACAGCAGGCACAACCACAACAGCCACAAGCGGGAGCTACTCAAAACGGAGGCCAAGCAGATTATAGTGCACAGTGGGCGGAATACTATAGAAGTATTGGTAAAATAAAAGAGGCTGAAGCTATAGAAGCTCAAATGAAAGCGGGGAAGGTATATTCAAAACTAGAAGCAAAAAAAGGTTAATGATTGTATTATAAAAAGATAAAGTAATACGTTTAATTTTTCAGTTGGGAATGCAAAACAATCAAATGGCCCAACAACAAATGCAACAAAACATGCAGGGACAATCTGGTCCGGCAGGCGCAGCACCTAATGCTTTTCCACAAGCTTATGGTAATTATCCGACAATAAATCCTGGCTCAACTCCGGCAAATTACTATGCAGCGGCGGGGGCTGGATCTAACACACAACCGCAGGCGGGTCAGCAGAATCCGTCTTTTCCAACAGGCTATCAAAACTACCCGTATTCACAAACGAATTCAGAAAGTTAAACTTTCACCACGGAAAAACATAAAGTGTAAGTATTCCTTTATAGCCAGTACAGATATCATACGTAGTTAAGAAATTGTGTGGTACAAAAGTTTTTTCTTCTTTATATAACGGAAGTGTTGGCTATGTCGATTCATCTGTAATGCTACTTCACGATTAGCAGACATGATTACAGTAGCATTAAATAAATCCTTGTATCATACAATTTCTTGTAACATTTGCTTTTATATTAAGTCAATGTAAAATTGAGTGCACTAAAACATGTAATTTTGGAAATACTTTGAAGTATCTTTTAAAGAACGTTTCTCACATTATAAATAAATGTTTCAAAATATTTGTTTCGTGTATGAAAGACTAACGAAATTCAAATGCAAAGTTTTCAAATCGAACTTGATACATGTAACATAATTTACAAATTTCTTATATAGTCTGGATTAATTGGTTTTATAGTTTAAAATCAATTTGTAAATCAACAAACTTTGTAGTTGAAGTTCTTGTTGATGTAATTGTTATACATAATCTACGTAAAACGGAAACATGTTTAGTTATATATCGTGAAGACTATTCATATGCAATTATTATTATTATTACTATTGTTATTATTATTCTAATTATTATTATTGTTCTTATTATTGTCATCGTCATCATTATCATCATCACTATTATTACCATTATTATAGTATTTCTTATACATAAACGTTGCAGTATTAGCTTTTAAAACCAAACGAAATAAAATTTAACCGTAAATTTACGGTGATATTCAATCATACATACACAATATTTATTCATTGATACGTTCAACTTATAGCCTATTTACATCCCGTTGACATGTATAAAAATCTTCTATTTATGTCTAAGAGTTTTGCTCCATAAATGATTCAGATTGTATCTCAAAAATACAACTTATGATTATTATCCTTACAGAGGATTGAACGTGTTAATTTTATTATTCGTCATATACTATTATATTCAATCACTTATGTTTATATTGGCTTGATATTTATTGTTCATTATGAAAATCAATGGTGTAAGAGGAAAGGTGTGTTATATGCGCACTGACGACTGTTGATACTTTCAGGGAGTTGTATGTCCATAAAATTGATAAATTCGTAATATATTGATATTTTGTCTGGTTATATGAAATAATATATTTTACACCTTTGAAAGTATATTCGTATTTACGTGTGACTCATGTGTTTTATTATAATTGTTTGTTTATTTCAGATAGTTTTCAGATAGTTTCCCAACGGGATGCGGTTAATGCCTGCTGTAACTTCATATAATATTTACAATAAATTACGATAGTTGATCGCTTCGCAAAGCTCATACACTTCAAAGAATGACACTAGAACCGACTATATTCTATTTATACCATAATATTTTGTGTTTTTTTTATACACAAAGATATATACAGATTGTAGGATACTCATGGTTTAATTTTAAGTAATAAGAAATGCCAGAAGTTTAACATTAGTATCGGCATGGTGTCTACTTGTGTTTTACTTATATACTATTGTATGTATTTTTGTTCCATAACACCTGATTGTAATATAAATTAAAACTGGCAGGTGAAGCGGCAGGTCAGAAACAGGAACGAGGATTCGACTACAATATCCATATTATTATGCTTCCCATTTATCATTAAAGATACTAAAAATTATCGTTAAAATATATTAATAAGAGAAACGTTTAGATACTTATTTCAATATGTCATTATTTATGTTTCACTGTCTCATTCATGAAACATTTCCCTTCAGTAAATTACAAAACATTGATAGCGTAAACAGCTGTAATGACAGCTACAATATCTTTCTATCGTCTATGAATTGTTTCACATATTATGTATGCAAGAAAATATGATACACGTATGATGGTCTACGTACACTATATATACTATTATAACAATACTAAATACAATTTTACCTTGGTTCCTTTGCATTTTTTTATCAAGTACCACAACTATTTTTAGATTTTTGGAGCTGCCAGTTGTAGGAATGTGTATACCCGTGCTTCGATAAATTTCATCAAGGGAATCTACTATTTAAAACATTTTATTCAGCAATCTGTCTGTTTATATTCAAAGGAATCAGGACCTGCAAAACTGGAGAGTGATGGATGGCATATCAAATCACTGTCTGTTTACATAATTTGTATAATCGTATATATTGTTTATTATTATTATTAAATGGTTATTCACGTGAATCTAATAATTATAATAGATAATTATCGACAAATTTGACTAGTCATGTAAAACAGTGACTTCCAAATTATGTAATTTTAAAAACATTGAAATTCATATGTTTCTAACATTCAATTACATGTATATTAGTTAAAACTAAATGTCCAAAAAAAACAATCTTAAACATTATTTCTAGTAACTAGGAGATTTATAAAACATTTAATTTCGTGAATTTTTATCGTATGTATACTTAAAGTATCGTGTTATACATAAAGTATTTATATATTGAATGCATATTTGGTGTTATTTAATATCTATTATTTTATTTACGCGTGATTAAAACAACAAACTCGATTATATACGCAATTGAACTACAAAAGAACTATGAAAGTAAAAGTGAATCTTTTTACTTTTCGTTATTTTTCTGAAACTATGAATATATATTGAATATATTTTAACAGATGAAATTGAGAAACTATTATTTATTACTCATGTCTTGTAGTAATCATTATTTTTTGTGTTTAAGCAATATCTTATAATTTGTATTTTCATTTCAATAAATGGGTTCTCACATTTCTTTTAAAGGTAAACAGCATTATATATATATAACATTTATATATATTAATTATTTATTTATTTATGTAATATAAATATTATATTTATATATATATATATATATATATATATATAATGCTGTTTACCTTTAAAAGAAATGTGATACGTATATATACGTATACACAATAAATAACATAATATTAGATATAAATTTTGTAAATTCACAAAACAGCATAGATTTGTTCAAATTCTAATAATTTTCCTATATTCAAATACATTCAATTTTCAGGATAAAAACACGAATACAATATACAGTATATAATTATTTTATTTACGTTGCATATTTATGTATGATTTATTAATAAAATACCTACAATGTACATATACATATATATACATATATATATATACATATATATATATGCTATAACAATAAGTAGTGTACTTCTAACGATTTTGTACAAGTATTACTTTGTAAAAATATAATCTTCTTTGGTTGTATCTGATATACGTATATAATTAATAAAATTACAAAATTAATGTTATTTTTTTTTATAAGATATACAAATGAAAACTGAAAGATCTACAAACTTTGATTTCTTCTTTTTGTTTCAGTAGTCGGTTAAAACAGCACTGGTTTGGTGTATTTTTATTTCCACTTCATCAACACATTTTTTATCGTGATATTGAATTTATTTAATTATTAACATTTAAAATTTATATAAAGATTTATTATATATTATTGAATTGTTTAACTATTAAAATAATATACCTGAATAGAGAGTATCTAATGCGAGTAATGTCTTCAACATGCTACTCAATATTTATACATTTGCTAAAAGTTGATTCGTTTCATTTTAATACTATAATATATAATAAAACAATCTACATTTAAATCTATTTGTTTAAACGGTGTGTTATACGTATTAATTGCAATTCATTAAAGTAAGTAAATATATAATAAATATTACTCTGTTCAAGTTGTTTTGTAAATAACGAAATCATTTTGCGCCATAATTTTAAAAGACCATTTAAATAGAATAAACGTGGACTGCATTTTACACGTGTTATTTATTTTATTATATTTAAACATACTAATGTTATATTTCTGAATTTAAAATAGTGTGTAAAAAGTAATAAAAATGTTCTAGGCGTAAGAGTGACCCATACTGTCATGTGCTTTTATTAAGAGAAATCAATTAGAAGAACAAGAAACAAATGAATTTGTAAAGAAAGGTTTGTAAACAGGTTTGTTTTAAAAAGAAAATCTAAACTTTGTTTAACAAATTATATTTGTCAATTTGATTATACATAAATAATGATAAAATAATTATTTTGGCATTTTAGCTTAACATATTTGACCTCACGTTCCCAAGCAATATGTAGAAATACTTTGTACTACGATTGCGTATTAAATGTAATTAACTCGTTAAAATATAAACTTTATAGTTCAGCAGAATTATTTGCAGAAATGAAATTTTGAATGTTTTATTAAAATCAATAATTCATTTGGTCGTGTTCAACTTCTGCTCTGGTATGGAATATACGATATTGTCATACAGATGTTAGTATGTACAGTTAAGTGTACATTATCTATAGGAAAAATATAAATAGTATAACAAAATGTATATTTGTGCTTTAAGCATTCATTGCTTTTCTTGAATTCGCTGAATTCAACGTAGTTCAAAATTATTCTTGCAATATATGTACACTGATGTTAATTAAAGCCTCTAAAAATCTCTATAAATATTATTTGCCAGCAAGTAATATATATTCAATAATTGGCCCAATAAGTGGCCAAGAAGCGGTCGTCTTAAATCTTCAAATTTCTGGTGCTGGACCATACATGGGATTTAACTGTTGAGTACAGCGTATAAATGTAGCTCGGCGAGGTAATTCGCGTAACCGTGCTGCACCTGTATATGTACATGCAGAACGTAAACCACCCAGGATATCAAGGATAGTATTTTCCACTGAACCTTTATAAGGCACTTCTACAGTTTTTCCTTCTGAAGACCTAAGCAAACGATAAATTCATTAACATTAACAACGTAAAATATTTCATAATTAGATTACGGATCTTTATGCAAAATAAAAGTGGTCTGCTTCTATAGATATTTTATTCTTACTTTAATCATTTTAACAAGTTGAAAATAACACATTGGTGTTTTTAAATGATGTTAATCTCTTTACTGTTTTAAAATACACCTACTCAGTTTTGTTAGAAATGCGTAAAATCCGCCGTCTATTCATAATTATTATACTGTTTAGATTATAAACCTGTATTCAGCAACGCCTCCAGCATGTTTTTTCATTGCAGTGCTTGAAGCCATACCATAAAATAATTTAAATTTTTTCCCATTTTTCTCTATAATTTCTCCTCCACATTCATCATGACCAGCAAACATACCACCTGCCATTACAAAATCTGCACCAGCTCCGAAAGCTTTAGCCAGATCTCCGGGACAAGTACAACCTCCATCCTAAAATAAAATATCATTCAAACGACACTATTAAACAATCACGAATGTAAATGTGAATAACAAGATTTACAGATATTATGTGTCCCTTCAAGCCATGAGCTGCATCTGCACATTCAATAACTGCACTTAATTGTGGATAACCAACACCAGTTTTCATTCGTGTGGTGCAAACAGATCCAGGACCAATTCCAACTTTGATCACATCAGCTCCGGAGAGTATCAACTCTTCAACCATTTCTCCAGTCACTACATTTCCTGCCTAAACACAATAATTAATTATTATATTTAAGTAGGAAGTATATGTTTGTTAATACCAAGCAATTAGCAATGTCTTTAAGGGGGTAGACTCATTTTTCCAGGATTGCAAGCGTGTTCTTAACACTAAACCTACCATGAGGGGTCAAATGACCAATTTTAGATTTTTTATTTGACAAGTATTGAGACTGTAAAGGTGTTTTCATGGGAATTGATTGAATAGATTTTTTGTCCAGTATATATTATAGTAAATATTATATTAAAATATTATAGTAAAAATCGCACAAAATATAAATAAATTTAATCATGTTATTTTTATAATACCATACACATTAGTCACTTGTGATGGTCCGTAGGTTCAGTGTTAATATTATCTTTACAAAAGTTATTAAAAGTTATTATTATATTACAGAAGTAAATAATTCTATGATTACTTACAATTATTGTGTGATCAGGGAATTCTTGTCTGACTTTTCTAACATATTCAACAAAATGTTGTGAATATCCATTAGCTACATCTAAGCAAATAAAGGATAGCTCAGGTACAAATGCTAAAATGTTCGATAATCGCTCATAATCCTCCTTTCCTGTACCAGAGCTTGCAGCAACGTTTTGAAGACAATCAGGATTTTCAATAGCAAAATTTTCCCATTCCTCTGGTGTATAGTATTTATGAATAGTAGTAAAAAGTCCATACTAAAATATGTATTTTACTTATACTATCTCGTGTTCATTAATTGAACTGTTTTAAATATTGATTTGGCAAGAAAGTAATTTCAATATTTTAAGGTGAAATAGAGCCCAATTTTTTTATTCAAGCAATGAACTTTAATGAATAAGATATTTTCCCTTTTGTTCGATGATCTTTTGTTAAAAAGAACAAACAAGAAAATATTTTATTGATTAAAGTTCATCGTTTGAATAAAGAAATTCGATTTTATTTCACTTTAAAATACCGAAATTTCTTTCTTACCAACCCAATATATTAATAAAAAATCATGAACAATTGTGATATACCTTTGATAAAGCTTTTGCCATTTCAAATGTTCCTACGGTATCCATGTTCGAAGCCATCACAGGTACTCCTTTATAAGTTCGTTTAGAGTTACGAAATGTAATTTCTCTAAGGAGGTCAACCTAACAAAAAATTAAAATATAGTTAAAAATATTATTAATTTCGCATATATTAATTGTAGCAAATGAGCACATCAAAATGTAACAAATAGCTCAACAATATGTTTTACAATATAATGGTTATAATAATATAACAATGTCATTGTTTGTTTTAAATAAAAGAGTATAATCTTTGTACATATAATAGGTGTACGAATGTAAAGACATTCTTGTTGTGTGAATGTATAAAAGAGCACTTTTTTGTCGCGAATCCTTGATAGAACTTGGGCGTGTAACGCTATTACAATTTTAAATTAGATTAAATATTCATAATATTGTAGTTTCGTATAAAAAAAAAGAAATAGCAAAAGCAAGAAATATAGCTATTTGTACGTTTTTATAATTGTTAGCAGTTTCACTTACATCAGATCTACTTTTTAATATACTCCTCTTCGGACGTAATAAAACGTCTTTGAAATCTAGTTTGATGTCGTTTATAATATTAGGCATTTCAATGGATTTTTCAATCGTTCTTTCAAATTCACTGTTAACAGACTACTTCGAACGAGTTCTGACGTTCTGATGGGCAATAAAGACCATAAACCTATAAATATAAAATACATAGTTTTGCGACAGTTTCTCTAAAGACGCACTGTTAACTGTAATCCATACTACCTTCGTAAGAGATACGAGAAACGTATGATTGGTTAACCGATCTCAAGTAGGACAAGTTACTGAAGTTACCAATATTCATTGGACGATATATGAACGAGCGAGCCATTGGTAAAGGTAATCCTAACAAAATATGAAAAGCAATTTTATACAATAAATTTATCGATATTTATTATTAACTTTATATTCATGTTCAATCTAACAATAATAATCGATGATTTGACAGTATTACATGTGATTATGTGGCAGACCAACACATGCACACTCTTCATTATTGCATACAAAGAATGTTGAATCTTTATTTCTGCAGAAGACAGCATTTTTGATCGTTACAAGCAATTTTTTGCAGCCAAGCTCCAGAAATTTCTGAAAAAACAGCAGGCCACGAAATCTCGACTTTCATTTGAAGATCACCAAAAATAAATTCGAATTAATATATATAAATAATTGTATAAGTTTTCAAACATTTTAAATTTAGGGTATTTTTAATTGTAACGTAATATTAAAAGAAAGCACGATTATAAATAATACATAAATATTAAACAAAATTTTGATTATTTTGGCAAATATAATAAAAATACTACAATTTCTATAGTGCTTACCTTATTTTCTTCTTATAACAACTTATATATCAGTAAATATTATAAAACATAATTTAAACAATACTCGTGTTTAAGAGCTACATGTATTGTTTTTTTATGCCGCATACAGTAAAATTTTTATAAATAGAAAACAATTTTAAACAGAGATTGAAATAAAGTTACAATATGCATAAAACTTATTATTATTATTCTCATGATAGATGGTTTTCTTATGTAAGAAGGAAGTGATGACACATCAAGTTTTATTCAATAAAAGTCAACCTGCTACATATCAAATTTGATGATTAGGCTGTAACCAGGTGTCACAAAATATTTATGAATTTAATGAATACGCACTTTTGTGTTGTTCTGTTAAAATAGTGTATTATTTGGAAAGCATCAGAAAACAATAACTGCCAAAACTTCAGACTCTCACCAGTGAAAAATGAGGGCAGTGATAAGAGTAGAAAGAGCATTTTACATATCCTGAAATTCTCCAGTACCATTAGCGTTGAGCATAAGTATGTTCGGATTTTCCTTTTCAAAGGCAGTTGCATCTCTACCACCAGGTCGTTCTTCTTGCCCCCATTCACCCAGTGTCACATTCATTACGTCCGATTGCTCTCGTAGCTTCTCCTCCTCCTTCTGAGACATTACTAACAATGTATAATGAAACATATCATAAGAATACAAAGTAAAAATTTGTTGGAAATAATTGACTGTACAGATCAATAATCGATCTTATACAAAATTAATCAATAATGTTATATAATTTAGTTTTTCTAAGTTACAAATAAACAAAATATTCAAAAGTAAAACAAATATGCAATATGAAATTGAACCATTTAATCATTTTCACAAACCTGTTTATCCTCCTGAGCAAACTTGTCAAACATGTTTGCATATAATTTTCTCTCCTTCGCTAATTGCTTCTTAATCTGGGTATTACAAATGGCAATGTTTTTGGCAGCTGCTGAATTTTTTGGTTCTATTTCCAATACCGCTTGAAAGTCTTTAATTGCACTTTCAGGCGATGCTAGTGCAAGATAAGCTTGTCCTCTTCTAAATAATGCCTTCTCATTTTTCGGACTTAAATCCAAAACTTTATTACATTGAGCTTTTGCTTCAACATACTGATTTAACTTTAAGTAACAAAGAGCAAGGTTTAAGTCTGCAGATAAAGTGAGACTATCTCTTTCTGGTTTCAGATCTCCTTTAAAGTGATCTGTAAACTCCAAAAATGAAACGACCTTCTGATACATTTTAGTAGCTAAATTATACTCGTTTGCTTTAAAGTAACGCGTTCCTTTTTCTTTATAAATCTTAGCTTGCTCTATTTTTCCGTCACCCTTCAAAGACCATGTTTCCACACCCTGGAATGTATATAATTCATGAATTAATAAAAAATAACTTTAATTTTTCATATAATGTAATTTCTAAAATTATATAATTACCTTCTCAAAGTTTTTCAATTCTACAACATATTCTACAGTTGCATTTGGAGGAATGCTAAATTCTGGTTTTCCTACATTTTTAAATGCATGTTTGCTTTGAATTTTAAGTCTTGATTTCTCTCCCTTTCTAAATTTTTCCAAGGCTTTTTCTACACCTTCTATAACACCACAATTTTCTCCTTCACCAAGAGAAAACTGTACATCTCTATCTTCAAATACCTTGCCTTCGTACATTCCCGTTAAATGAACTAAAAAATGAAATTAAAATAATTATCTTATTACTAGACTGCAGATCTTTATGCAAAATAAAAATTGTCTTCATCAATTGCAAGCCATAGGAGCTAAATAGAAATTTCCTTGTTCCTTTAATAATATTGTGGAATCAAAAATTTCATGTTGATATCCTCGAATTCTTCTACTTCTACCCTGTTTTCTCAAGAATGCATAAAATCTATAGTTTACTACACTTACTATCCACTAAAGCTCCATCCTGAGGAAATACCGAACGTGTTCCATGAACAATTTCATGCCTTTCAATACTACCATTTTTCTCAGGGCTTAAATCTTCTCCAATCCAATCAATCATTTCAATCTAAGGAACAGAAACATGTATATAATAATATACAGAGATTTTATAGGTTTATATCACTAATACGCACAGACAGTTTGTAAATTTAATACATATGTAATTATGTTTATGGTGGGAATTGTGAATGCTCGTTTCAGTCACAAGAGAACAATGTTTAGAGAAAATTTTGAAAGAACACAAATTCTTAAATTTAGAAAAACATTATCAATAGTGTAAGTGTTGTTGACTTCAACATTTCTAGGACACAACTTACTTCAAATTTGAGAATTGAATCTGGGGGAATATTTGGTGGACTACCCTTGGCTCCATATGCGTAATCAGAAGCACATGTCAGCATTGCAATTTCACCTTTTTTCATAGTAGCCACTCCAATATCCCAAGCTTTGATAACACTTCCTTTTTTAAGATCAAACTTAAATGGTTCGTTACGGTCCCTACTGGAATCTATCTTTGTTCCATCCAGTAGGGTACCAGTATAATGTACAGTTACATTACATCCAAGTGTTGGAGTTTCATCTCCGACACCTTCTTTAATAATTTCCTTCAACACACCTCCATCCTTTTTGGGAGATATGTCTACAGCAGTCATACTAATTGACATAAGGAATTAATTCTGTACTAAAATATTTGAAAAAGAAGAAAATGAAGGAGAAACAAATGAAAAATTAACTTTACAAAAAATAGTAAAATGATTCACTACCGTAATGTTAATAAGCTTAATACAAAAAGGAACTACACTTCTGAATTTCTATTATACGCTTTATAACAGAAATAAATATAATACGGTCGGCAAGCATAGTAATTAGACTGCAGATCTTAATGCAAAATAACATTTTTCTGCATCAATTACAAGATACAAGAGCTAAGTAAACATTTATTTCTCTCATTAATAATCTTGAGATGTTCAAAATAATTTGTCGACATTCTTGAATTCTTTGAATCTTTTCCAGTGAAAACAGTTTTTAAATTGCATTCTTGCATTGACTCGTTTTTGTCATAAATGCATAAAATCCACAGTCTAATCATAATAGAGAGAATTATAAAGAATTCTATATTATTTTCATAACTTCATAATATGATTATTTTAAAATACGTACGTTTTTGTGTTTGAATGTATGTTTTAGGTATTAAAATAATGCTTTGCACAAAATCTTTTGCCGCACGTTCAAACTCAGGCAGACGATTCCAGAACTGGCCTCGCAGTGGAGTCGCAGTGCCTCGCACCTCTTTTTTGAAGTAATCAATTTTTATAGAATTTACTAGAAAATCTCAGGGTTGTCCAGTAGTCGGGCCATAGTCGAACCCCTTACTCCTTACCATACTTCATGCTCCTTACTATGTTACTATACTCTTTCCCCTTCGAACAGTTCTCAAGCAACTTACCAACCTGGTTTGTCACTATGAAGGTACTTACTAGCCGAGGAATATAATGACTCTAACGGAACTCGTTCATTGGCTAATCCCCTACTCCGATTACACCCTTTACGCCGATGGTGACGTATGTTCGCTCCCGCGCACGCACTTGACGCTTCCCCTTCTTACGATTTCAAAGAAGTTTGAAATGTTGAATTATTCATTATTCGCAAATGTAATTGGGTAAAATAATTAATACCAATTTTTGTGATATTGCGAAAGAATTTATGATATTGTGAAAATGTACTTATGTACAAAAATGCATGTATATACACTTATAATTGCACAACATATGCTATTAAGGTGTCATTTTTACGTAATCTGCAATATATATACATTCTTCTTTACTTCCCTGACAACAAAAACATATGCATACTCTTTTTATACTTTACGCGTGTAATGGATTTTTCTTACAGAAATCGGTACTATAGGTGATTTTAAATAAAATAATTTTCCCAATATTATTTAATTTATTTCAACAAACGATAAGGAAAGTATAATTTTAAAATTTACATTTAGCGTACAAAAATTAATAAGAATTGTTTATTGGTTATAGAAAAACATAATAAAACATAATACACGTGAGGCGATACTTCCCCATAATATTAATATATATTAATACTACAATTGTTGTAATTGTAATTAAAAGTTATCGTAAATGAAAAATTATATTAAAAAAACAATACTAATTTCGTACTATTTATGCTTTATGTTACTTCATTGTTTTTTTTAAATTAAACTACTATAATGACTATGAGTAAGCTTCAAGACAATGAAAGATAAAAAAAATTAGATGACACACTAAAAAATTGCAGGAAATAATACAATGGACATACATGTTTTTCTGATGTAAGATTAGCTTTGTAATTGTCTTCTGTAAGTATAAAAAGATGATTGTATTTTAAACAGAACACAGTTTTCTAGTGCAACTCCCGCAAGATGAAGTTCTTTAACTATCGCTTCATTGTTTTTCTGTTATTTTGTATTGTGGTATGACATTGACAATAAATCAACTATTTTTTTCGTTTCATTATGCTTGTTGCTATATATCATCGCCGTATGTATGTATTAACAATTCATGATTGCTAACTGTAAAATAGATGTACTGTAATTAATGCTACCTGAAATTGATATTTTTTTACACAGCGCTTCCAGTACACAGATTAATGTGTACAAGAAATTTCTATAAACATACTTTTGTTTCGTAAAAGCAAGAAAGGAGTGTTTTAAGTGTTTTTTTTTCATACCAATGATTGAATAAATATAATTGTTACAATATTATTGTCATTTTACTTTATAGTATTTTTCATTTAATCCTACCCGACCCGAAGGACGTTTTTATGATTCTACGATACTGATAATTTCGATTACGAAATCGAGTACTCTGTTTGGAAACATGCTTAGAAATATGCCACACAAAATTAAATTACTAAGTTGGTATGGTATAAGTCCATTGGGTCGGAGGGAATGGAAAATTGATTACATTTTTGATTTCACTATGTTTGTGCCAATAATTTTGACATTTACTCTATGTATGCATTACATATACATACATTATCTCTAATGAATGTGGGCGTTGCTTTATCAATAATACCATAATTGCGATTATATGTATTATTGGTAGACTACTGACATTCACATTGATATTTTCAAGTATGTTTATGTATCTTCCATCAACAAATATATACTTGCACAGCATCACTCTGAACAAAACCTGTTTCTCTTTCTTTAATTTGATCTATGTTTTTAACATTTTTTAAAATTGATAGACACGAATAATGTTTGTGTAAATTGATAGGCATCTACAGTGGCCATGAATTTAGAAGGGGCTACTGCTGCCGCTGCCCGACGTCATGGTGATGGAGTGGCATGTAGAGGTCGAGGAAGGCAAAATGGTGGAAACAATGGTGGAAACAATGGTGGAGGCGGTAATACAAATAGCACAGCTGGTACGTTATAAATTTTCATACTGTTATCACCGACTAGGTATAAGACCTCATACCTCGTCGGTGTTGTTATACAGTGTGTATAATTATCTGCTAGAAAAACACTTTTATATTTTATGTTAAATGCAGGGGTCGCAAACTGACGACCTTGATGATTTCTTTTCTAAAAATCAATTCTTTATAATAAAACTCAAGCCTTTGTTAGAGCCTTTATGTTTTTAGTTTATGTTTTGATTCACCAAATAATATTAATTGGCTAATGATTAATCTAATTGATTGACCCTTTGTTGCGTTTGAGTTTGAGCCCCCTGTTTATTAATAAATATGTAGATACATACCTTAAAAATATAATTTTATTTAAACTTTGTTTATGATGTTTTCTTGACAATGCTCATTTTTTGAACTTTGAGGACTCGATTTAATTCAATAGAAAAATATAGATTTTTTCTAACATGCTTGCATTTCTATAATTATTTTTATTTATGTAGGAGGGACAAGTTAAAACACTGGTTAAGGATGATTCAACGACACATGATCACGCAAGAAATAAACTTGAATAAATAAAATTTATATGTATACTTACAGTGTTATAGATTATAGAGTATAATTAGTGTAACTGTTTATGTAGAAATATATAATACAACAGATGCATATATACATAATCATCAGATGAACTTTGTCATTTTTTATATTTCATCTTTATAAATATTACACAATCATTGTAATTGATCTACAATTGTTTTACTAGTTTCGCAGTCAAAGAATTACTAACAATGCATGTTTTTACTAACTATATCATTAATCCTTATATTTTTCAAACTTTATAGTACAAAACTAAAACAGATATTTCACTTTTAGAAAATCAATTAAAATAGAAGCATCTAAACACAAAACTTAATATTAGTAAAGGATAATTTTTTTTGGGAAAAGTAAAGGATAAATGAGATATTTTGATACACATAGGTAGTTTTGTTTAAAACATCTATACAATACAATATATGTATAAAGATTCCAATATCAACAATCTTAAGACCTAAATGATATTTTCTAATAACATATTTAATGGTTGGAATGATATTAACAATGAAATTATGAATCTTTAGTTACTAAACAATTTTATACAAATATTTTTCTATATGAAATTGTATCAAATACTGGACTCTTGCCAGCGATAGTGTAAGCTTATTATATTATGTAATTATTCATTTCAGTTTAATTAGTATATAAAATGAATTACAAAGATTAAAATTTATAAATGTGTTTGTGGTTTTCTGTTTTCTGAAAAGTCATTTGTAAATGGAAGTATTTGATTTGATAATTACATAATTTACATAATGATATTCTGTTAAAAGTAAACAAGTCAATTTTTTAAAAATTTGAATGTTCAATGACTTGGATGTTACAAACTTAAGTCTTAACACAAAATATGTGATGTTTACATATTTATTGTAATGATTTAAATAGGTACAGTATTGTGTATTGTACATAATTCAGTATTTATGTATATTTTTGTTGAAAAATATTGTACATAGCATAAAATATCCAATAATATTATGAAAATAAATTCCCTAGTATTGTCAAATTGAAGAAATTTTTAACTTGAGGCCTTGGTTTCGTAATTACATTTTTAATGAATTCAATTTTCTTTATTTTCTGAATATAAAGAACGTAGTATTTACACACAATTCATAGAAGAGAGTTGAAAAAGAATTAATTTAATGGTTCATAATTCTAAATCAGATCTTGTTTAGAATTAATCTTACCTCTTTATTATCATCAATAAAACTCGATAACAATATTAAATTCTAAATATTGTCAAATTAATACTTAATAGAGTTTAATTGTTATCACAGCATATTTTATTATTTTGAAGTTGATTACAAACATGGCCTTACACATAAAATAACTGAAGCAATGTAAAAATGGTTTCAAGCTTGAGGAACCGTTTTTAGATTTATGGAGGGTAAAATTGAAATGTTATTTCTTAATATATTGTTGAGTTGCCATTAAAAAGCTATATATATGTACCATGTGCTACAGGTGCAACAAAAAAGAAATGACTAAGATGATGTATATGATTTCTATTTCTCCATTTAATTTTAAATCTAATTCTTATTTACCATTACAGTTATATATGTTATAATTTTGGAACATTATATAGTACTATATTTCAGCATGAAGTAAAGCGAATGCGATGTATGAGTAATACATATAATATTTTTACATTTAATTAAGTAACAATATCATTATTTTTTTCAGTACATCCATAAAAGTTTAAAACTTTAAAATGTACAAAAATTAACCTAATAAACATAATTCTTACATATAATAAATATTGCACATTTTGCTTATTTTTTTAATAAGTGAGTAAGATCTTTATTTTGCTTCTGAAGCATTATATCCGTTTTCTCAGCTTTATCGGTAATGTTGTCTATTAAATCATTTTGTAAATCTATTTCTTCTGATAGTCCTACTGCTAAACCTTTTAATCTAGCTAATGAACCGCTCATTTCATCTAAATTCTTTTCTATAATCTTGCTAACATTATTTGTCATAGAGTTACTATCATCATCATCGTACAAACCACGTAATTTTAATGCTGGACTTGTACTAGCTATATTAGTCTGAACTTGCTCCAAAGAATTTGATAGGGCTGGAGATGTCATTGACTCAGAACTAGAAGACTCCGATAATTTAGTCGATGGTATAGGTGCATCCAATGATTTACCGCTGAGATAATTCTTTAGACTTCCAAATACACTTTTTATTCCTTGAATATGTTTCTGACTAAATCTTAAAGTACTATTGATATCATCTAATCTTTTCTCTGTTCTTTCTAATTGTTCTCTTTGTCTAATGAGTTCCTAAAATAAAGATAATAATATTTATATGTACATAGAATACACATAAGCATCAATATATTATATTACTGTAATATAAAATAATTTTTTTTTGCTATTGCAATATTCAGTATTTTATTTAAAATAAAATTAATTTTTCAACATGTACATTAATATTTTATGCAACATGTACTAAACAAGTAATAGTATACATACATAGTATACATATGTAGTAACAATGTAGTATTGTAATAGACTGAAAATTAATTAATTACAGCTGTCTAAAATAGCTTATATATACTGTGCAAAAGAGAGAAGCACCCAGTATAATTATAAGATACAATGACAAACAATATCTTTATGTAGAAATTATATTGTACAATGATTGATTTATTGCATTTAAAGTATTAGATAATCCGCAATAACACATAATTCTCAGAACTATTCAATTAAACAGTGGAATCCTTTTTCGAAACTTACTGTGTTCTTATTTGATTTTTTACGCTTTTCTATTAAATATGTCTGGGTACTTCTTTCTTTTGCACAGCAGTGTATATCCATTGCCAATTAGAAATCATAATTTTTAGAATAAACATTTTCTAAATAAGACCTGGATTAATACAGCTATTACAGCAGCATTGAAAATTTTGATATGCTTTTGATGTAAACACAGACTTATCGGTCGTGTTTTCTAAGAAATATTATCCATGAACGCTTTGTGTATAGTCGTGTGTCAGTAAACGATAAGGCTTTGACATATGTGTTTAGCTATTATTTGAAAATTACCTCTGCAGTCGCAGCTCCAATTTGCTCAGAATCTCTTAATAATGAAATGGATCTCTCGGATGATTGAATTGTACGCTCTTCGATCTCCTTTTTTTGTTGTAATAATTGTCGATGATTGTTTTCGAGCTCGTTGTCATAATTGGTATACTGATTGTAACTGGTATGTCCGATAGATCTCAATGGTGCCCTTTTCAAAAAGGTTTCATCGGTGACATCATCTTCAAGCGCGAATAATGGGTTCTTCGGATCACTCAAATAATTCTGACTTGCCATTTCGTTACTAATATCATGCACTTGAAGAATTTTACGCAAAAATTGTTTCAAGATCTGTCCGAGTAGTTCACAATCATACGCACGTAATGTAACATCCACCAATATCCACTAAGGTCTCTCGTCTCTTTCTACTCATAAGTATAGAGTATAGACGATCATAGACTAGTAACTCTCTTGTTTTGAACGGCCACATTGCAGCGCCACTCACGAGAGGATAAAAAATCAAATACAAGAGAAGGAATCTTTTATTTGAATGTACATGTATAATATATAAAATTGCATCAACTCAATTTTAAATAAATAATTATTTTCTTTATGTATCATTATGTATATAATTAAATAGTCTTGCGTGTCTAATTTTTTCCGTTAACTGATATTTTTTCAAGGGCTACTATGAGACTTTTCTTTTCGTCTTCCCAACTGAATTTAGATTTAAATTTCACTGATCATAGCACGTATAATCAGTGTAATCAATAAACAGAAACATATAAATAAAAATTTTCTACCCGAATTGCAACAAACTGGAGTAAAATAGAAATTGATTTTCTTTCTTCATATGATCAATAGGTTGAAAATAATGTAACAGTATTTTTAAATTCTTCTAATGTTCTTACTGTTTTAAATTACACCTACTCATTTTTGTCATAAATGCATAAAATCCGCTGTCTATATATTATCTTCTCTGGTATAATCACGGCCTTAGAAGTGTTACATTTCAAATTTCGCTTTTCTTTTGGCAATACTGTAAAAATTACTTGATAAAAATTGCTGTCGTACCTAAATTCACGCTACAATAAATTTTAGCAGAGAGGATATTCTCTCTGATTTTAACGTCGCCACTTGAGACGGCAGGACAGAGAAGTTCGAGAAAGATGTGGAATTGTCAAATCACTCGGTTTTCCCGCCCAATACAGATCTTTGTTTGATGGTATATTTTGTACACATGTAAAATATTATGATTTTAGCATATTGACGAATTCTTAAAGACATTTTACAATTGTAAAAAGTGTAAAACTTTCTGCCTTGTCGTTGCAGTGCAATGAATATGGTATTATAAAATGTATTAATTGCGGAAAATTATTATATAGATCGATTGTATTTTATGGTTACAAGTCTCAATCCGCACACACTCTTTGGTAACTACTGTACGACGATATCCTTCCCCACTTTTCCATATGTTTTGACAATGTTGCATTCACATGAATGTGTAAACACGGATTTGCGATAGTTTGTCTTTATGCTGATTAATAGATAGTTCCCTAAATAGAAGTGTTTATCCGAAAAAATTCTATCGTACGTAAATCTCTGTTCAAGTCACTTGCTTTGAAGATGGAATAATGTATAGTGCTTTTGATCATTGTTATTTTGAATGCTTTTTTTTGCTTTTATTAAACGCAGAGTATTTTGAAAATATTGGTAATAGATATTTGCGTCCAGTTTTATATATTGAAAGTGTAACTTTATGATAAACATGAATATAAAAATTTATTGTAATTATAGATAAAGAACAGAGGATAATTGATGTGCTTGATAACTCAATACATTACATGATATACTTCATGTAATAAATGTAAGTGACATCGAGCAGTCTTTGGAGTTGATAATGACAGATTCATCAACTACAACCAGATTTGTACCATCTATCAGTATAAGAGGTTTTAATCTTAGTACTAGAACTATGGAACATTCTAGAATATTTGCAAATAATATATCTTCTACTATAGAAGATATTAGACCGTTGATAGAAAATGTACGTGTTGTAAGTGTTTTTCGATATATACTTTTGACGTATGTATCGTTGTATTAATAATGTGCTTAATAGTAATCTTTGTTATTTTGTTTATAGCCACCTAGGATTACGTTAACTTCATTGTTAAACATTCAGAACATTCAGAGAATTCAAAGTTCGTCGAGTATACTACTTCCTTCAACGGATAATTACATAATTGATGTTGAGGGTCAACCAACAATCGATACACAACCAAATGATGGCTCTGATCATAACAATCATCATCACCAACAAACAACTGCTACAGATAATTTTTTAAATAATATTCGTGAAGCTGCAAATGAAGTTGTGGGTGAAAACCACAACAACAATACTAACATTGCTATTAATCACAACATTAATAACAACAACAACAATAATAATAACTTAGAGGAAAACTCTACAGAAACGCTACAAATGAGACCAGAAACACGTGCATTATTGAAAGGAATGCAAAAATATATTTTTTTCATTTTTCTTCTACTTGCCAAAGGTCTTTATGATCATAGAGTTAGTGTATTGAATTTTCTAGTATTATTTGTCACATTCACTCATGCCAATAATGTTGTGAAACGTGAGATTGCGAAACAACATAATAAAAGTTGGATTTCTCTTTTAGTTATCACATGTTATATTATTGCATGTATAGTTTTTATTCCTTTTGAGTGTGATACACATATATTTTTCCCTTACACCCAGCCTGTTACAATCTGGGAACTACTATGGTCAATTTTGATAACAGATTTTATTCTGAAACTTATTACTATTATTTCTAAAGTGTTTTTAACATGTCTACCTTCCAAGCTTCTACCGCTTCGAAAAAGAGTAAGTTTTAATATATATAATTATCTCATAATATTAATAAATTGAAAACTAAAAAACAATGTTGTCTCAGGGAAAATATTATCTGATGTTTGAAGCAACATCTCAACTTTATCGATGTGTTGTACCTATGCGACCATGGTTATACTATTTTTTTGAAGCATACGAAGGCCCAGAAAAAATTTTGGGAATTATTATCTCTATATTATACATAATCAGCAAACGAACTGATTTAGTGTCCCGTTTAAAATTATTTCAAACTGCTGCTTGCAAATTATTTCAAAATGTGGTATGTACTGCTATCTGTCTGTAAGAAGTACGTATATAGATTTGTAAAAAGTTAAGAATTTGAAATTTTGTAGAATTTGGGATTGTCACCATCCAAAGAAGAGTTAACAGCATCTGGAGGTATTTGTGCAATTTGTCATGAAGAATATTCAATGCCAGTGAAACTACTCTGTAACCATATCTTTTGTGAATCGTGTGTTTTAACCTGGTTAGATAGAGAACGTTCATGTCCATTATGTCGTGCAGTAATAACTGATGACCCTATTTATCGAGATGGCCATACAACTCAGTATATTCAGATATATTGACCACAATGTAATGTACTTTTAATTGTTGAACCTTTCTTTACTTCTTACATTAGTTAAAATAGCTTCCATTCATCGGTTCCAACAAACAGTTATAATTTAAATCATTTACACTGTAAAATTTTTTTCAATAGTTTATAACACTTTAGATATTGTTTATTTATTTTTACACTTTTAATGTATGCAATGAGATGACTTTACATTTATAGGGTACTTACTAAGAAAATCAAAACTTAAGTTTTCGTATGAATTAAAAAAAATTGAGAAACTGTATAAATGTTATAACTCTGTAAAATATTTTGTACATAAGACTTAAGTAATAAACAAGCGCGCAATAAGATAAGATTTGTATCTCGGAGATGACTTATGAAACGTTAACTTTTTATTTATAAAAATAATGTGACCAATTTATGAAAATAATAAACAATTGCAAAATTTTATTCAATGCATTAGTCTATTACTTTCCATATCAATATATTTAAAAAAATTATCAATTTCGTATATAACAAATATGACTGATGAAATATGAAAGTTCTGTATTAGATCTGTGTAAAACTGATTTAGAATCTAAATTGATCTCATTACCGATAATATCATAACATTTGGTTACCAACTATAGACTGCTATGTAATGTAAATGTAATCTAACTAACATTACATTGTCGATAAGATTTATTAATGTACAACGTAAGTATTTTCTTTAAGATATTATAAAACATATTGTCGTACTGGACTTTAACACTGACGATAAAGTAATTACTATGTACGGGTATTACTTTAGTATACATAGAAAAATAGTTCAGAAAACATTGGTTTTTAATCGTGCCTGAAAATATTCTCCATCTCCTTTAGTTGCTTGTTTGTTAATCTCTTTGTGACGTTCTCTACTCACAATTTCTTCTAAAACTTCTCCATCTCCTTTAATTAACCTATAACAATATTAAATGTCTTGTATGCTGTTTATAACATATTAATGAAAATTATAGTTGTGTTTTGTGTTTGTGTTACCTATATCTTCCAGTTTCCTCATCATATACTTTACGTATTATGTTTTGTTTCTTTTCCCATTCTTCTTTTGTCATTGGTGCCATTGTCTTTGATTTTTCCACTTCTTGTGAAGTATCTTTAGTAACATTATCCTTACATTTGTCAGTATTGCGAGCCTTCTTTTTAGAAGATGACTTCTTTAGCTTTTTCTTCAACTTTTTCTTCATCCTTTTCTTCTTCTTACGTTTCTTCATAACTTTCTTTAATTTTTTAGCTTTTCTCTTTGCTTTCTTGCGTTTCCTTTCATCTTCGGATGTATTGGAACTGCTACTGCTGTCGCTACTACTGCTGCTGCTACTACTAGAACTACTGCTACTACTCTCGCTAGTGGTACTGCTAACGCTTGTAGAACTTGAAGAAGACAAGGACCTTTTTCTTTTAGATTTCTTATGAGTAGAATGATCAGTCTTTTCTTCTACATCTTCTTCTTCCCTTTTTTTATCTTTTCCTTTTGAATAAGACTCGTCCGCATTACCTTTTCTTGATTCTACTTTATCTGTGTTTGAACGTTTTAAATTTCTTTCTTTTGAATTACTTTCTCTTGAATATTCGCTGGAATCTTTTATGTCTCTCTGATAATCATAGTTCTGACTGCTTCTACTTCTAGATCTATTATATGGTGGTCTTCTAATATTATGATTTGGAAATCGATTATTTCTCCTTTCATTATTATACTTATGATATTGTGAATTATTATGCATTCTACTCCTATCATAAAACCCGGAGTGCTTGTAAGGTCGATAATTGAACATACGTTTCCGATTATCTAAATACCCACTGCGTCCTTTATAATACCCTCTACCTTCCCTTGTATTTGTTCGGTATAATCGCATTCCATTTTCATATCTTTTATCCCACTTGTTGCTCCTTTTGTCTTTATCATTAGAGTGTTTAGCTTCACGACTAGAACCGCTAGAAGAGCTTGAGCTGCTCGAGCTGCTTCTATGTTTGGATTTCTTTCTTTTATCTTTACTGCATGCATTACGCCTGGTTTTCTTGACATCAGAATTGTCACTGTGTGAAGATACTGACTGCCTTCTGTCTCTTTCTTCCCTACTCTTAACACATTGGTCTGATCGTGAATCACTTTTTTCTCTGTTACTCATTATAATTTTTTTCTATCTTTCTAGACTACATAAATCCAACTGCGATTCAGTTCTTATGTCGTTTATCTTGCATTTACCGCTAAATCGCATCGATAGTTAACCTTCAATAATGCGGAAGGTCTCTCCGTTGTAAATGTTCTCACTCGGAATGAGAGATTATAGTCGTTCATAGATGGATGTATAAACGATCAAATATCGCTAAATATTTCACAAATATTTGTGCACTATTGATGTTCGGATATATACTACTGGAACATAACTAACCTTGATTTAACAAATTACAATTATAAGTAACTTCTTCATCGATTTCCATTTCAAAAACTTGTCGAAAATTAAGGCAACCTCTCATGGCGAGATTATATGTAAGGCGACATTAGGGCAGATTAGGAATGGATGTAGGGTCTTTTATGATTATTTTTCAACTGTTGGCAATAAAGGTGGAAGGGTAGTCACGTGACAAAACTAGAAAGGACCTAGAATCTAACTAGATTTTGAGTCGAAAATGAGTTTGCAGGAATCGATTTTTTGTCCTTATTTGAGCAAATTTTGGGCTGGATGAGTGCTCATTCTAAAAAGGAAGGTTAAATGCACCGCGCTCAACTGATAATTTAACGAGATTATGTTTATATCTAATAATATGAGTGCCCAATGTAGGGAAAAAATCGAGAAAACACCCGCAGATTCCAATGTATTTTTCTGTCTAAAAGACTTTTCTCGTAAAATCATGAGTTGGGCGCAGTGCATTTAACCTTCCTCTATCAAATAAACCTTCGTGCAGCTCAAAATATGCTCGTATAAGGATCAAAAATTGATTCCCGTGATTGTATTCACATAGCAGAGATTTCCCCATATTACGTTCACGAAGACAGAGGTCCTCTCTGATGCAGAGCAAGTCCAGAGCCAATTTTAGTTCAGCTAGTTAGACGAGATGGCGCCTAGTCAGGAATGTAACGTGGAATCATAACAATAGATAACAACAAAAATATAAAGGGCTTGAATTCACTAGCAATAAAGATATTAATAAAAAAAAAAGGAAAAAACGTGGAATCGTAGCAAAATTGAAGCGTTAGGCTGACATATATGTATGTTATCAGTGTTACCACAAAAAAGCTTTTTTTCTGCACAGAGGTAGGTAACACTGATAAATACTCTAAAAATTGAAACGGTGCACTATATTTTCGAATTATTTTAATAATTCTCTCAATTTTACTCCATCCAGTATTCCATTAATACTAGTCTTTATATAGTTAAGTGAACAAAAACTTCTCTTTAATTTCATTATTGCTTTATTTTCAGTTTGATAAGAACTATCTTATTATTGTTGTGTCGTTAATAAAAATTCAATTGTTTTGTTATGTGTCCAACCATAAATTTTTGTATTTAAAATTCTTATAAAAATATGTTTAAATCTTCAACGAATTTTTTAATCAATTAGTATCGCTTGTAAGCGTTAAGAAAAGAAAATTATGAAGCGGATTGGCGACAAATGTTCTTGCAAAGACAAAGTAATTTATTAACTTTTTAAATTGAACGAACCTATAAAATTATTTTATATTCGGAACATTTTCAATTTATAAAGAGTATGTTATTCGATACTTTTTGCACATCACTATTATTGAAGTCTAGGATTATAAGTTTAATAAGTTTAATAAGTGCTATTTTGAATTTTGCTTATATTTACAAATAGGAATCGGAATTGTTTACCAATTCGCATTAAAAGAATATTATCTAGTCAAAAATCGAATGATCCGGCTACTGAAAGATCACTATTCGAAATTAAAAATAACTCGACCGCATGCCAGCGGCGTCTGTTGGCCTCTGTCGCGCTCTATTCAAAATTTTTAAATTGGTCCGATATACATTCCACGTTTTATTGGCGTCACTTAAGTCACATCAGTTTATTGCAGCTATTCTTAAAAAAATTTTACATATATGTTATGTATATATTTACATATATTTGTATATATATAGATCCAATTTTTGTTACATAAATAAAAAATAAACTATTATAGTTTGAAATCTCGTTATTTTAGAAGACAAATAAATATATTTTATTTGTCTCCTAAATAGTTATTGTTTAAGAAAAGATAATATATATTTTTAAATTGGTGCAAATTAAACTTGCGTAAATTAGGATGGTTGCTATGTTAAATACGATAATAATGTATCATGATTATAAAATATTGTGATATATATAGAGTATAGAAATTTCATAGAAGTTTATACTGAATACAATTGATAGATCGTAAAAGTCTGAAATTAAGTATAACAGAAAATAGAATTAAGTTTTTCGTTTCGTTTGAATTTTTTAATTTATTTAAATTATTTATATTGAATATATTATAATATTATATTGAATTAAATGTACGTTAACATTGTTTATACATTTACAACTTTACCATTAGAATGAATCACTAATATATTATTTTTAAAATATTGTACAGTTACTGTCGGCGGTAACAAAATATACGGAATTGAATCCGGCTCTGTGTGCTGAGCTGCGAAAAATTGCAGATACAATGCTTGTCCCTGGGAAAGGGTTAATGGCTTGTGATGAATCCCCATCGAGTTTGAATGCGCGATTTGATGAGCTTGGTATCGAAAATACGGAGACACTACGACGAGATTATCGGCAGATGTTGTTTACCGCTGATGAGGTCATTGCACAACATAATGTCTTATAGATTTGGAGAGTTAATTCGTAATTATTGAAAAATTTTTTATTATTTGTACTAATTTTTAGAAAATTATTTTGATAAATTGAAATTAATAACGTTTCTTTCGACTGCGGTAAAGGCTTTCACAAAAATCCATTTTTATTCTTGTACTGAATTAAAAAAATAATTGAATTTGATTTATCGGTCACGGTTCAAGACGTTGAACTATTTTTATCCTATTCACAAACATGCTCTTGTAGGTACATATTTGCTTGGCAACGGGAACATTATTTCTTGGAATTTCATTTGGCACACACCAATCCGAAAATTAACATATATTATATTCATTTATGAATAGTCGTTCCTTCATTTTTCGAACAAAAGTGATAAATTGCAATGAAGTTGTTGACCATTGAAAAACTTACAATTTATATGTATAGTTATATACAGACACGTGTACAGTGGGTTGCAAAATTACACTTTGTAACACATATTTAGACTTTAAACTTTGAATAATTGTATATTATTTTTCGTGTCTTTAGTCTCTATGTCTTGTTTTCAATACGGAATCGAAATAGTTTGACAAACGGTGATCCTGTTGCGTGCAATGGCAGGGCAAACGACCGTTGTTAAAGTAAAGGATTATACTTCTCATTTTCGAAAGCAACATTACGAGGTAGAAATAAAATGTTAGATAAAAAATTGTGGCGGTACGTATAAATCAAATCAGAAAGAATGCAGACGTTGATTACTGTTCGCAACTATGACAATTTAATACTTGTACCACCATGAGAGAGGCAAAGAATTTATAGTTAGTTTTTCGTAAACTGTAATAAATAGATGATAAGATAAAACACTTTCGTCTTCGAGTTTTACATAAAACTTTCCTCAAATTATCAGTGTACGAATGTTTTTGTGGACCCACTGTATCTAGATATATATATATATATCTACATGTATACATATGTACGCATTAAAGATCAGTGTATTGTGCAATGCAAAAGAAATCTGATTCGTAGATGTTTGAACTTTTTTATTACAGTCTCAACTAACAAAATACATAAGCGGTGTTATTCTGCATCCCGAGACAGTTAATCAGAAAACAACCGACGGTATTAGTTTCGTTGAACTCTTACAACAAAAGAATATTCTACCCGGCGTGAAAGTCGATACTGGATTAGTCGATCTCTTTGGCACTAATGGTGAGAAGACCACCGAAGGGTTGGACGTTTTGCAAGAGAGATGTATTCAATTCAAGCGAGACGGTTGTCATTTCACGAAATGGAGATGCACGTTTACGATCTCGGATAACACGCCAAGTCAGTTGGCAATGAATACCAATGCACATGTTCTTGCAAGGTCCGATTAAAAACAATATATGTGTATAGAATCTTTTATAATTAATTATTTAAGATATGAATTTATAAAACGTGTTTAATAGCGCGTGGATCACATGTTCTTCTATATTAGATGGGATTAATTTCGATCTATATGAATTTAGTAATTAATGCCATATTAAGCCTGCACGCGATCTCAATAATATTTTCTTGCTCATATCTTATATCTATTATATAAATTGGCACGCCCATTTCTTAAAAAAAGCAGATATTTTATCTGCTAAGTGTCGATTACATGTGCACATGAACTTATTCAGAACATTAATCTTCATAATATATAAGTATTTCAAAATAATTGAAATCAACGAGATAAACTCTGCCGTATACATATCATTATCGGATTAATTTTATTCTTTCTTGTTCAATTTTTTAAGGAATGTGCAAGTTACTTTCTCGTTATTATTGACTAAAAAATAAACGTTTTTGTTACTATTTCAAATGACACTTATCTTGTAATTACAGAAATAAAAAAATTTATTCCGTTTTGTGATATTAAAAAAACATTTTTAGTTCAATATTTTTATTTTTGATATACCTATTAGATATAGAATAGAATAGAATAGAATGCTTTATTTTTAGCCTTCCGGCCATAAAAAGGAACTTGGTTTACAGTTTTCTCCTACTCTCTCATCCATCCATACATCTCTGAGCCCACTCATACACTTTGCTTTACACTATCCTACCCCCCTCTAATTCTCTCTATCCCTTTCTTTCCTTTTCTTTTCTTTCCTTTTTTCCTCTAGCTTCCTCAACCATTCTATCGCTTTCTGTGATTCCCTCTCGCTCCTATTAGATATATCTATTAGGTAAATATTGACAAAGGGGGACCCAGCTCCGATGACCTTCATCTTCATTCATGTTGTCATGCAAGTACAATAATATTTAATAATCGAACAACTTTTCCCTACACATGTACCCGTCGCTCGATCTTAATTTCGGAGACAATTGTAAAAAACTATTTGGTTTTGTAAAAAGCTGTCACTGAACGGTAATTAAAATGTGCAGAATCATATATAAGATCTTAAAGAGAAGGTATATGTAGTAAGTAAGTATAGCTCAAGTTGGTTGGTGGGTTAGGAGAAGCGGCTTCACCTAACGCAGCGTCCACAATATATTCCGCACATGAATTTCTGTATGTATTCTTGGGCCGATCTAACGGCCCAGGTCTAATCCAAAACTAACCAAAACCTAATCCACACCTAACGTCCACACGCAATATATAAAAAGATTATGGAGAAAAGTGCGTGCCAATCTTCCACGTTTTGGTATTCGAGAATATCATACAGTGATTATATATAATACAGTCATTATATATAAACGTATCGACGTATGTTTTGAAATAATGAGCACAATGTATCCAATAAACAATTGATTCAAGATATTAATATTTATTTATTTTTGAGTATCCTGCATTAAAACTTGAACCTGCAAAATGAACTGTACTCGTGTGTAATCTCGATTTATTTAAAGTTCTTTTTGTAAACATCTCGGAAACTAAGATCGAGCGACGGGTATATGTATAGGAAGAAATTGTTCAGAATGTTGACCTTGGCAACATATTTCAAGGGCAACGCGATCGGAGCGAGGTCCCCTTTTGTTAATATTTATATCTACTATACTTATGGTCAATGTCTGTAACTTTCCATTTATATTTATATCAAATCACTATATATAATTATTGCGCAGCACAATATCCACTTTATTTAAAAATAATTTGACGTGTTATATCTACGTTCAACGATTCATTATTCGTCGTAAATTGTATCATTGTGAAGAGAAATGCAATCACACAGCTGATAAAAGCAACGGTTACAATTCGATTTCCAGTATCTACTGAAACAATTGATTATTAGACTATTATTAATTACACACCGTTGGTTAAAGTTTCATCATATAGTATTTGATGATTGTAAAAGTGTTAGCAGCACCTTTGACAAATTTTTCTATGGCAAATAGTAACTGCTATATTATTGAATAATAAGAGTTCAATTTGATATTTCTAAAACACTTTATGCTGTGAACGTTATACGAACGTTACTAATTTTAGCAAACTGTAACTGACTGTACGAATATTTTCAGCCCGTTTTCTCCTGTAAATTTGATACGACCGATTATTGTATGAAGCTCGTTAAACTAGACTTATTGACTAATGTATGTGAATCCCCCTTTTTTCTTAAGATATGCCACTATATGTCAGAGTGCACGATTGGTACCTATTATAGAACCAGAAATATTAAATCCTGGTGACTACGGAATAAATAAAGCGTTGGAGGTGCATGAAGAGGTCATGTCTATCTTATTTCGTATTCTAAATGAGCATCATGTTTACCTGGAAGGCGCAATCCTAAAACCAGCGATGGTTCTGTCGGGAATCAAGAATACAACTAATTGCACATCACAAGTAAAATATCGTAAAACCCACTTTAACAATACGTATATTTATTTGCGAAGTTCTATTACTAATTATACATACTGGGAAATTTAGTTTTTCAAAAATCTTATTTAAGATTTAATGGATCACATGATTTATAAATTGTATTACAAATCGTAATTAATAGATTGTATTAACTATAATAAGATTTCATTATAGAAATGGAATTATCAAATAATTTTTGCAAACTTGGAAAACGTCGCGTCGTAGATACGACAAGAAAAAATGGAACGCTGTTAGCTTTATAATTTATTGCATCTTAACATCTTAATACGTCTGATAAATTCTTTCAACGTATTTACTTTACTAACTAAGATTATGTTTTAGGGTTCATACTGATAGAAATTTTGTATTTTGCTATTTAATCGAATTATTTTATAGATGTTATGTTTTTATAGAAGCACGTTGTATTTGTGATTAAGATTTTTAAATTAAAATTTAATTTATTTAAATATGTGTTTATAGATAATTGCCGAAAGCACAATAGTGGGTCTACAGAGAACAGTGCCACCAGCAGTTCCAGGGGTCGTATTTCTTAGCGGTGGACAATCGGATACAGAATCCGTGACGAATTTGAATGCTATTTGTTCATACGAAGGGAAAATTCCTTGGAGATTAACCTTTTGTTACGGGCGTGCAATACAAGTACGATTGATTAATCTACATTCAAATGGACTTGGATATATTACACATATGTATAAGTATATGGTGGAATTTTTCTGATGATATTGGAGATTACATAATTCACACAGGAGATTGTGAATGCTGATAGTATGTAACCCTTAAGCGTAGTAGCCATATGCAAGATTAAATTAACAATTCTTAAATGTGTATTGGTATAACTGTGTAAAAATTTCGATTGTTTTCCAATGATCAATTGAGTAAGAATTAATATTAAATAAATTATTTGAAAGTACAATCGGAAATCCACTTAAGAGTTGCATTTATGTAGATCCAATATTGTCTTGTTACAAAATTACATACATTTTTAACACATCACCGTATAGGGTTCCGTACTAAATTGTTGTGAGTAGAATTCATTCAATCGTGTAGTATAATGCTTAAACATTGGGATATTCTGTCTTACTTTCAATATTTTTATGTTTTCACGAAGAACGCAGCCATGAAGGTTTGGCAGGGACAGTCAGGAAACGTGGAAGAAGCTCAAGCAATCTTACTCGAGAGGACAAGACTCTGTTCTGAAGCAGCTTTGGGAAAATTGCAGGCAGAGGGAATGTGCACTAAAAAAGGCCAAAACTAGCAATAATGGACAAATATTTTTCGCACGACTTTATTTGTTACACAAATTGTAATTGATGCAACGATTCTTCTATCCAGTTCAAGATATCACCTCAAATTGCGTCATGCGAATTTCATTTATACTTTTTTATTAACCTTTTTCGAAAGTCTTGGCTACACAGGATAATACAAAGCAACTTTCGCAAGTACGTGTTATCAATGAATTTGCCTGATGAAGATAGGGTCAGATTGGTCAGTGAAAAAGGTACACGTGTTTCATCACATGAACGAGTGTGTCAACCTTAACAGTGAAAAGCTCCGTCAGACGTTTCGGCGAATGTCGTGCAAGGTGTCCTTGACTAACCTCTAACACAGTGGTTCTCATCGAGAGGCATCGTCACCGGATGCTTCTTCATCACATGTGAATCGATGATGCGCACACGCTCAGAAATTTACTCCACTAGCGGTCGATATGTCGTCAGTAGATCCCCACCGACTGTGTTCTCTCGTCTTTCTCGATTTTATGGACCTGTTCGCTGCGCTGACACGTGCGCTCCTAGTGTCATAACTACTATCTATATGCAATTCATTTCAGCAGTAATATAATAAGACGATGGAAGAACAAAAAATTACAAAATTAATACACACATCCCCTACATTGCTTCTTTAATTTTTAAAATGCTACTGACCACCTTTATTGAAGTCAATTTAACGCCATAAAAACTGCTCGTTTCAATTATCCTTACTTTAATGTGCGCCGCTTTGAATAAATGGACTGCGGATTTTTATGCAACATAAATATTTTCGAAATCAATTGTAAGAATGAGAGGTTAAATGAACGTGTATTTCCCCTTTTAATCGTTTTAATAAGTCAAATACAATAGACAACATCATTCAATTCTTCTAATGTCTTTGCAATCTATCCATTTTTACCATAAATACATAAAATCCGCAGTCTAATTATAAAGTTACTCCAAATAGATATCAATTCATAAGAATGGAATTGTATACAATTGCTGTCTTTTTTATGTATTTTGCTTCAAAATCTTGAAAAGCGGGTTTTCGGCTCTCGAATACTCCCGGCGTTCGTCGGCTATGATCATGAACCTAATACATATCTGGATTGGTGTATCAGGATAAAGTTGAGCACCTTCTGTAGGTAGGGAGAGTGCGCTTGCGCGAGTCTCATTCTGGTTTAGACTTTGAAACCGACAAACAGCCGAGTCTTACCTCAGTCGCTTTCCAACCAGCGAATAGTACGACGTGTTTTGATTCGAGTTTCGAGCCAGAGTTCATCGATATTAGGTAAGTTATGTTTGTGCATGGTTTTGACTGAACAGTTCGTTCAGAATCGAAAGGAAAAGTGCCATGTGTTTCGATAACCTCTATCGATCCATCTGTGCGACAAAATTAATGTGAAATATGATCAGAAATATTTGACCTACAATGAGATTCGACCTTGACTGACATTTGGACGACACCCATTCTATTTTCCGTGCTTTAAATTGTGTAACTTTAGCGGTAGCGTCGCTTCAAGAATATTTTCTTCAATATAATAATTCGCGGATATAACTGCACGATGAGGAATATATTTTTGTCTCATACATTTTGTTTCGTGTGTCTGTGCAGAGGTCAAAATCATGCGTATGCAAAGGTTTCGTTTTAATGCTAATTTTAATCGTTCCACGAACTTATTATTCACGACATTTAATTAAAATTTTCGACTCTCGATAAACAATCTGTTGGGTATTATTTACTGATAGCTATGCCAACATTTTTATCAATATATAAACATACTAAAAATTGAGAAACAACGAATATGTTTAAAGCTTATATACTCGTATCTGACACTAAATGAATCCGTGCCTGCCTCTTAATTTTCATCATGTGATTCACTGATACCAATTTCTAAAGAAGCAGCATCTACATACTACTAGTCTATGTTAATGCCCGAATATAAGCATTTTTATTTTCGAAAAATCTTTTAGTCTGATAGTTATGGAAATGCAAGCTCTTTTTAATCGAGTTATCAGTATAACCTCTAACTGATAATGCTTATCTGTCACAACAATGGAAATATTTGATTATACTATTAAAAAGTGAAGTCCTCCGATACGTTTATAAATGGAGCCATCAAAATGAAAAAAATTTGTACGAGTCACTGAAAGATTATGTTCACATTGTGGTTGATTAACAATTAATCGTGAGTCATTACCTTCGTTTAAAGTCTAAACCCATGTGTTACGGCTCGTACTGCGTCTAATTTTTCGACATCTATTTTGAATTGTTTCTTTCAATGACAGCGATCTAATTTAGGCGGTGCAGTAGCAACAATCGATAGTGCAATCGGTGGTAGCTTGTAAGGTAGATCGAATTAGATCAGTTGTTTGCAGGCATGGCTCAAACGTAGCAAGAGCTTACGCAATCGTCATAAGGACCATTATGCTATGACTACGTGGTTGGGATCATTTTAACGAACATTATGAGCGTGTCGTGTGTATGTGTGTGCGTGAGCGCGCGAGAGAACGTGCGAAGACGCACGTATGTATACCGGTGGATCAGGATTCATCTAAAATCTACGCACACAAAGTCAGCCAAGTGCACACATGACAAATTTCCCCCCAACGTTTCGTCACACATTCCACCACCTCATAAATATGTGAATAAAGATTTGGCGTAGCACCAAATCTCAACGTTTAATTTTAAATACGCGTGTTTCACTCTTTTCTTTTCTTTCTTCGCCATCGTTTATGCGTCCTCCACTTTCGAAGGTTTTTACATAGAATGTGTACACGAGTCTCTTGTATATACTGATGCAACTGTAAATAATTATGCTACTATTTTTCTTTATGTTTATTTGAGGTTAGTACTTAAAGAATGCAAGTCAGAATATCATGTACGGTTATGCTGCCAGTTACGTGGCAGTTAAGCAACTTTCTCTTACCAAATTGTTACTGTCTTTTGCAATGTATTATTATACAAGAGATTTATACGTCGTGAAGCGTTTGTATAACTATTTTAATATAAGTATTACAAACTGCAAATGTTACCCTCGATATACTTTTTATTGTAATAAACCATTTCTGTAAAATAATCCTTAGAGCTTGTATCTTCGTGTTAAACTTGTATTGTTAAGTTGATGTCGATTAAACGTTGCATAGTATTGAAAAATAAACATTTTTATAATGAACCGATGCATGAATTATGACTAAATAAATTTATACTAAACAATAATAATTTTGAGTATCATAAACATCGATTTTTTTAAGGTTTACTATAATTTTGAAAAAAGGGTACGAAATTCGAATAATTAGTGATAGTTATGAATTTCGTGTACAGAAAACAATCCAATTTTGAGGTTAAGAAATATATTTTTATTCTTTCATGTTGCAAACAGTAAAATATAGAGGTGTACAATCATAGGGAAGTTAAAACAAATACCAATTGTTCAAACTTGAAAGAAATATGGAAATATGCTTAAAAATTAATACCGAAGACAAAAGACGAAAATTTAAGGATAATGATTTTTTCCCATGAAAATCATTATCAATATCTTTCTAAAAAGATAATACAATATACAATTCAATCGTAGCAAAGTGTTATTCTAGTCGGAGCAATAAACGTCGGCAAGATGCAAGTCATAAAAAGAAAATAGAAACAAAAACTATAAACAAATCCCCTATAATAAAATTTATTGCTTAATTACGTGGTTGTATAACATTCAAGATTACGATTATCTTTTATCACACCATTTCTTTAAAAACAAAAAGGACTTTAAACGATAAAAACAGTTGCAGGATTTAGAGGATGAACATGTTGTAAATATAAAGTTTCATTAGTTCTAAACAATTTACATGACACACGACCTGTGTATTCATTTATTTCCTACCAAGGAAAAATAAAATGATCGTGAAAGAAAACGCTACCTAACATTTTCACTTCATACTCTCAATCCTTCGACCGTCGATTTTTAAAATGGTTTATCGGACTACAAACTTTAATTGTACACATTATAACTTCACTCATTATATTTATAATAATTGGAAAGTCTTCGAGGATCGTATTCGATGAAAGACACGTGTCGCGTTATTGTCAGATAACGTTTCACGATAGTATCACGCATTTCACTTTTCCATTGAACTTTACCACTGATTAGAATCTTTTCGCGAATTGCTTATCCAACAAATATTCAACGACTCCACACCACAGACTGCAGTAAGTACGCACAACGGAATTCGCTAAGCAGAATTCACCATTTGCCACCGCTGGGTGCGCTCTGCCATGACATTCCCCTCTGAATGCCATTGATCAAATAGAATAAGCATTGTAGCGCAGGCGTGTTGACGTTATTGACCGCCGGGCTGAGCCGGTTATCAACTTGGGATTATTATATTTCTTCAACTAGAGTCAAATAAAAGGGAATGGTTAAAATTATAGTAAAATTTTAGAGAGCTCTTCATGTTTCATAAATTGCATGATTGATACCGAAAATTTAACTCTTACAGGAGATGGAACAAAGCATAGTCCTATCTATAAAATGATGTTCTGTGCTACGAATGCAGCGCCACGGCATGTGTGCGTACCAGATAATGGACGTTATCGACTAATTTGAATTTTTTAATTTCCAAATTTGTTTTCGAAAAATTTCTAGAACTATTCTATAAAGAATTGAGTATTGCAGATATGAATGAAAAGGAGATATGAAGGAAATTATGGTCTACAGAGTAGTTTCTATACTATATAAAACGAACCTGTTATCTCTTAAATTAGAAGTGTCATTAAAAGTTGATAATGATGCTACGAGAACCCCCTTTGTTTAAATGGATCGATACTATGATAATTTGAACCTTTCGATACAACAGCTAACTATAGGCGCTCGTTACGGATCGGATGTTACGGAACGGATGTTGCAATTAGGGTATTATGGGTTAGTGTAGTATTTCGAATTATAGTGTAGAAATTTTGTTTCAGTGTTCAAGGAGGTTAATTACTTCTATATTTAGTGGTTTTTTAAAACCATTCGTTTGTAACCTTATTTTTGTCGACGCCGTCTGTAATGTCTGTATATTGGGTCGTTTATGTTCACGACTAATATTTTCAACTATTTTAGCTTTTACAAAAATCTAAACAAATGTTGGAATACGTATTGAAGTCCCTATTTTAATATATAATCGTTGGAATGTCAAATGTTTTAAGTTTTAATTCAGTATTAATGGGAAAAAGTAAATATTGAACAGAAAGGAATTCAAGAGTAAAATTTTGCTCCAGAGATAAACGACAATTGTTACAATTGCTTCTAAAAGAAACTGGAATTATCGAATACGAAGTTTAGAAGTTATAAATATTATTAGTAGCTTGCTTGAAAAATTTGATGTAATTTCGGAGTTGGGGGTACGCGTCTGCGCAAACACTTGATACGTTAAGGACCACTTTCATATATTGACCGACACGAGATGGTGCTTACGGTCTACAGGACAGACATAAATGTGTATGTAGCTAGGTAATATAGTTAACTGTAGGGATCGTTGGTCAAGAAAGGGTGTAATGGAATTTCCTCTCTCATGTTATGCAAAACATCCCCTTGAACCATTAGTAGTTACACCAATTTTAAAAATCTTCGAAATTCTAGTAACGGTCCTATATTCGAAAATAGTGAAAATCTTAATTTTCTTTTTATTGGTATATTTATTCTAAATACTGAAGTGAAACGAATGCTTCATTTAGTATCCTTAAATATCTTTAGCACATAAAACTAATCGGTGAATTGTTCAGATCGCTTTTCCTTGAATAAGAAAAAACATCCACGTTTATATCGTTTATATGTATTCTTCATGATGTATACACGAAAATGTTTATAAAAGATTTGAATCAATACTAAAATAAATATCAGTGCAAGAAATCTTGGAACTTAAAGTTGATCAGAATAAATAGTTCACGATAACAACTTACAGGGGGTATTTTTCACCGCAAATCGAGATTACATGCTTCCGTCGTATTCGTCATTTTTCTCCTTGGTAAACAAGTTTATAGTGTCACGATAACATGAAAGATAATGTTTGCACATACTTGTATAAATTAGGCTATCAATAATTTGTGATATATTGGAAAGTGTAACGCTTCATTTAAGGTCGGGTCAAGATTAGGTTATATTATACCGTACCGATAAAGGATTACGGCAATAAATCCGCTAATAGTCTGTTTTCCTTCAGAAGTGTACACGTAGTTTTCAAAAGATGACTACATTCTGTGGTCGAATTTTTAAGTAAAATCTAAAAAATAAGTAATATACACGATCATAATTATATTCCATTTATATATTCCATTTTGGAAAATTAATTTTATTTACATTCAGGGATACAGAAACAATATTGAAAGACGTGTTCACTTTGTTTATTACGAGATATCGTACCTACTAAATCGACGAGTACTTCTTGTAGACCGAATGCTATAACAAAAGCGCATAGAGTGTGGCTGACGTTTCGTGAATGGTCGGATATTGTCTTTACTGTTCATGCGATGAAAGCGTAAAGTAAGATACTCCTCGTTTGATATGCGTTCGTGAAACGACCATGCATGGGCGTAGGAGTTTGACTCGTCAGGTGACATGGAATTAATTTTAATACTGCACGTGTCTGAGCTGCAATAATATCCTAAATACCTACCTACCTGTACTATTTTTTAGTCTACTTTCTGTATACTATAATTAAACTACCCACGTAATATTTCTATTAAAAGTCACTATGTGTAACTACCTGAGCGAAAACGAATTTACGAATGCTCGAATTAATATTGTTACCTTTGAAGTGGCACATATTTTTACGACTATACATATATTCGACAAACACATTTTTGAAGGTACTAATGTAACTAGTTATCTAATTTGTTCACCAGAAATTGAGTAATTAAATGGAATAGACCCGTATCCCGCTGTAAAATAGTTAAAAAGATATACATATGTACGTGCACTTTAGGTTTATAAATGACCGTTGGTCGCCTCAGTTATCGAAGTAAATGTCAAATAATACCTTTCCTTTTTCGAAGATAAGTGATACTTATGCTCCCGTTGGGCAATACATATAGAAATAGGGAAGTGTCCTGGGAGGTTACCGCCTTAAGAAATTCCCAAGCCGGTTGGCTTCTTACGAAGAACTTCTTTATCATTTACACAGCTAAAAAGCTTTTGTCCGCACGTTCCAACAACGAATTTCTTCCGAAAGTGCAGTTTCTCATGTGTTTTCTTTTACGTGTTGTGTTAGCGATCCTACCGTATATAGGAGAGTCTCCTGACATTGGCCGCGGAGGGTCTTATCACTTTAGTAGTTCACAACTTTGGTCTTAGGATCATGAATTTAAATTAAACAATCTCCCATCCTTGATGGAATTTTTCTGTAAATGTTGCTTTGTCAGTATTTCGTCCGTAAATGTTCAACCATTTGTGCGACGGAATTACGAAGTCAGATGCGACTGTGAAACGTAGAGAATCTTCATCGAGACTGTTAGTTATAATTTCGGATCTTCGTGCAAAATAAAAATTTCCTGTCTCAATTGCCAGAAGCGAGAATTAAGCAGAAGTTAATTTGCTTTCTGAATAATTTTAATAAATTGGAGAGAATATTCTCAAAGTCGATATTTGTACTCGTAACATCCGCAGTCGATTAAAACTGTACATACAGGCGAGCTGTGTACAAAACGAACATTTTTCAACGTTTCGTCAGCATTGCAGCTAAATTCGTCAGAAGTCTGCAGATACACTGATAGAAGAATTTCAAAATCTCGATGAACGATATCAATCCGAGCTCTGGAAACTTTAAATCGTTAATATGAAGATCTTCTTAAGAGAAAGATTAGAAAAGTCGTCTTTTTGAAATTGGTGTGAAATAGGTTCCATTCAAGTCATTTATTTACCATCGTCGGATAATTCGTGATATCCCTTGCAGTCTCAACAATTTTCTCTTAACAGAGTCATGAAATTGCTCTAATCTTTGAGTACACGTTTCATTGTATCGTGCATAGTTTACCGACAGCGAACGAATCAAAACTGCATGAACTGCTCCCATGGTATTCGATTTGGCGGCAAACGATTGAGATTCGCTGCACCATACATTGCGGCATTGCCAGGTTGCTTAATGGAGTTTGCGTAGAGACTGCAGCAAGTAAGTAGTTGTAACGCCATCCCCGTAATTTTATACGAATTGAAATTACCAACTTGGCACAACTTCTGTCACTACTTCCTGCGCCGTGGCATAACTTCATTTCGCTAACGAGTTAGCTAAATGTTCTCTTAATTTTCCCACATCGCGTTCAAGTTTCCCGAGTTGTGTTTTCAGAGTTCATCGATCCCATAGTTACTCGCGACTCCAATCATCGCTGTCCTCATGATTCTAAAAGACTCGAAAGAACGAATTTATAAGAACTGAGTTGACAAGAAGTTTAGACTTTGCATTACTCTACGCAACGGTCGTCATAAAATTTGCTTCGAAACGATAGACGGCAAGGGTCACGGCGATTGCGTCAGAGTTTGCCGCACTTCGATTAGTTATCGACGATCGACCGGAAAAGTTTAGGCCGTTTCTGCTCGGTTGACGTTCAACGAAAACGTTTGTCCTCGCGCATCGAACGTATCGAAGGGATCACGATACCACGGGTTAGTATGTATCTTTTTCGGCGATGACCCGTAATCTCGCATCGTTCGCGAGGTCCCTTCATGGCGTATTCTAATAGTCAAGGATAGAGGTGCGCCTACCCCGGACGAGAAGGGTGCGAGCACAAGTCCCACGGTATCTCGAATGGCGTTGCTGATGTCTCAGGTCATGGATTCAGGGTGCGCAGGGGGAAAATACAGGCGTAGCCTCGAGAACGTCTGCGCGTGCTGCATTGCGGCGAGCCCACTCCCTTGTTCGGTACTGTATGGGCGACAAGTCGGTGGATGAACAAGAACACGAACGTTTGAGGGGTGCATCGGAGAGAGATAGAGGTGGGCGCTGGTAGGGGGTAGAGAAAGAAGGGTGTCGTTGGGGTGAAGAGAGACCGAAAACTAGAAAGAGGCCGCTAGAGTGGTAGAGGTGAAGAACATCGGAGCGAGAGAGGCGTGGATCGCAGAGGGAGGGTCAGTGGCCAGGGAACAGAGAAGGAAGATGAGAATAAAAGCGAGTGAAAGAGGGATACAGTGATATATGGAAAAAGAGGAGAGACGATGAAGGCAGGATAGAAACTAGGAGAAGGGGTGGAGAGAGAGAAAGAGAGAAAGCGAGTACCTGTGTACGAACGAATGTGTGCGTCTGTGTGTGCACCGACTACCCCCCTGTTTTGCAGTTACGACACTGCACTGCAGCCAGGTACCCCTGCCGCCTCTTGGACGGGGTAGACTAGTCGGATAAAGCCAGTCGTCATCTCGTGCTCATACGAGACACGTTTCCTCTCCGACCCTCTCTTCTATACCGCCCGGGGCTACGATTTTTCTACAGCAAACCGCAAAAATGTAGTCAGAACGCAATCGGGGTCCTCTCGGCTGGACCCGTTCACCAACCATGCAGCCGAGAAAACACGTTCTGTCTCAACGATCGGTTTACTTTTCTCTTCAGTCTCTCTTTTTATCTCTCTATCTCTCGTATCGTCTGTGGTACACGGTGTAATTATCGCCGCAATTATCGCCGCAACGTGTTGTAAATGAAATTGGTTCTGGTCACCGATATTTAGCGGACTGACTAACTCCGAGGAACGTATTATTGTCGTTAATTATTGTTATCATTTGAAAAATTAATATTATTATTGACGTACTTATATTTATTATCGTTATACATACGTGTGTTGTAACGGGAGTCGCGAGATCGGAAGGCACGTTTACACGATCACCGGATGCATCTGGATCGTTCGCCGAAAAGGTAAGAACGCTGGCCGCAAAATAGATAATCTCTTTTCTCTCCCAAGCTTTCATTGCCAGTCTACTTTCCATATTATCACTTGCATGCGCTTGATCTCTAATAGCGCGCGTTAACAGCGTACTCTTCCTACTTTGCGCAGCGGGTTTTCTTTCCCTCCTTAAAAGGGATGCGATGGACCGGTAGCGTTAACCCCTTGACATACGGATCAATTAAAACCTAAGATGTTCAAAGGTACCGTTTATGTTTCATCATTTGTTATTTTTATCATCTGTGTAAGCTAACAATAAATTTTCCTATAAAAAAAAACAGATATGATCCTGAGGTGATAATAGATACATGCATATTTGATAATTGCTCGAAATATGTATATGCTGTTGACGTTGAACAACATTTTGCTTTAATGCGTTAAAATTACATAAGAAACACATCAGAGGCGTTTTTTGTATGTCAAGGTGTTGCAAAGTCGTTCTTAGAATGCTCAATCAAAATTAGGATTACTTTATTAGTCTAGTCTCAAAAATCTGTTGTAACGCATCAGTTGTGATACATAGAATAAAAATCGATGCTCCAATATTGTATCAATTTAGCCCGCTATTATTTTTACTGCGATTGCCATCTATACACATACAATACATATACGAACGCTGTCAATTGCCGTCGTCGTATTTTAAGAACGCGCATTGTCTGGTAACTGTTTTCGATGCGAGCTTTTCATTCGAAAATGTCTAATAGAGGCAAGGTTGACCGAGTTGGTAGTTCTCTACCATTTTATCGATTTTAATCTCCCTAACATCTCTCTCTCTAACTCTCTCGCGCTCTTTCTCTCTTTTTCTGTTCATCTATCTTTTTCTGAATATTGAACGGAGGGTAGCAAACCTTCTCCCGAGAAAGGGAGGTCCTTTTCTTGGATTCTGAACCTTGAGAATGTCGTTGAAGGGTCACTCCCATGGTACCCGTTGGGGAGAGGAGGTCTTTATCCGCTTTCGATTTCTCCACTCCCTTCGCGTTCTAACGTTTTCACGGTACGTCCAACAATGAACTTGTATTTTTATCGATGTGTACTTCACCGCAGGCTCTGATAAAATAAGGAAAAATCAATTCACGGTGCTGGTAGTTGCTCTTTCTGTTGCAACGTTCTAACAACAATTTCCTGCAAGCACTTGCAGATTGTTGAAAGATATTCTGTCTGCTCCATTCACTGGTATGCCTTTCGTTTCTAAGATTTATTTTATCATCGCGTATGTATTGGAAAACAAATTAAAAATGACATTTCACACTGCGCTGATTTGATCTCAAACAATGAAGAAAATGAAAACGTTGTTTTTACCTGAAATTTGAGTCCTTACTCTTTCACCTTACTTAGCAAAATTACTTTAAAAAAATATCTCTTCTTTTGTTGATCGTGGACTATATATTATGATGTTATTATATAAATCGGGTTTTATAAAAGATTTTTAGAAGGTACCATAAATTACCATTCAATTGATGTGAACTAACAGATCGCTCGGAAGATGAATCTTCATTTACATTATTAGATGAATAAATCGATTTATTGCGCCAATAGGTTTTCATCAAAGTATTTTTACCAGTCGCGATATTGAATCTGCAAATACGAGTTTACGTGAATATATGCAATATGTGTAAATACTCGAGCGGAGCAGTGTTTGAACTCAGAAATTCTTGTTTGCGTTCTCTCGGTGAAGTTCGTTCGGTCGAAATACTTGACTGCAAGTTGAGAATCAAACGATTGGGTATTTCAAGACGATTTATCGTTCGCGAGCGTCACAGATTCGAAAGCCAAGGTATACATTCACAAAAATAGTCTCAGTCAATGAAATCGGGTTCGAGTTTTAGTTTCTATCGGATAAATTTCGTTTGTTCGTGACATTTTTATCGGTGTACAATGAACAAGGTAAAAGTTTCAATTGCCATTCACGCTCGACTATTGCCCCGTGATTATATTATTGTGGCATGAATTTCGGCCATATTCAAGGTTTGCAAGCGCTCAATCAGCAAGCCTTCACACGCTCAAGTTGTAATCAGCGACCAAGTGTTTCAACCATTTCAAGTACTCGAATACATGAAGCTTTCCATCTTCAGAAATGCTGGCCAACATTTCAGATGTATATACATATGTAATACTTTCAGTTCGGTAAACTTTCGTACTTGTTTTAGAGTAAGGTAATAATATAAATGTATATAAGGCTCACAGTAAAATTAATTAGCTTTTTGTCATATTAAAAAATTAAAGGTGGTGCACTTATAACTTTAAGTGATATACTGACTATAATTAGAAGTGTTTTGTTCAAAGATTCTAGCTTTATTTATTACATACGTAGGTGATCCTAAATAATGAAACTTTAGGAGCCATCGGATACCTCAATTGCCAGTTACTTAATGATGCCGTTGCATATCATTAGTCGCCTTCGAACCATTCTGCGACAGATTGCTGGTTTTGTGGCTGGATGTATTGAATGATAATTTTCTTCATTATCTGGGTGACAAAATACTATCGAGATGATATAGTAAACATGAAAATTGTCGTTGCTTGAGTTTCTTGAAAGATGCTAATCTGCATAATATTGTTTTGTCTCGTGCAGTTATATAAAATAAATTTCGTACGTCTTTCTGAACAAGAAATATGTAATTTTTACGATATACATATTTTCTTTCAAATTCAAATTGTCAAGTGATTATGAGCAATTAACGATGTGAATTCGTTAACGTTAAAAGATGCAAGATAGTATAAGCAACACTAATGTTTTCAGAATATTTCATTAATTATTTGCAATAGTATAATCGTATGTACTTAGTTGAACACTGTTTTCTGAAAATACAAAGTGGAAAGTATACAACCTTTATTTTCCGAGAACCAATTTCATTACTGCGTTGTAAGTGCTATGTTTGAAACTGACGGGCCGAGTTTTGCGAACAAACTTTCTCATCTACTACCTATCTACCTATGCAATTCGATAATTGCACTGCATCGTCAGGCATTATCTTAATTACCATCGTGTGCATACTGAAATTACAGTTGTTCGACTTGACTTTCTACATTTCTGTATTTTTTGTTCTTCTACATTTCGATAGAGTAATAAGTCGTGCACAGTATAGAATGATTGTTTCAATTAATTAGTGTTTAAAGTAGTTGCTGCTTAGAATAAGGAAAAATTCAACGTTCGATTTCCGGTCCTGATGTTTCATTAGAAAATTCCATAACTCGAGTAGGAGTCATATTAATATATTTTATTAGTTACAGGCGTAATTACTTATTTATAAGCAATTATAAACTGGCTCCGTCGTCGGCTAGATTGTAGTGAATTTCGTAGGTTAATCTAGTTATCGATGATGTATGACAAACTAGCGATCCCCCCCATTGTATTATACGCGAATATAACGGCTTGTTAGTTTGATATCCAATTGATGAGATGTATGAAGGCAAGGAAATAGGTCAAACTAATATTTTTCTTTTATGAAATATTGACGTCGCTGAGTGATCGGTTCGGAAAATCATTTATATACTACGGACATTTTAAAATTGTCATTAATTAATGAGTATTTGATAGTCCCCATGCATATTGACTTTAATGTCCGCAAGACACGTGTTAAAATAATATTGTATAGATTTATAAATTTTAAGAATCTATGAGTAGATTATATTCTATAAAGAGTATTTAACTATATATTTCACTTTTTGATATCCGTGAAGCAAAGGATTATCAACTTTTGATTGATCTAATACGGTTACGTGAGTTTCAGTACTATATCCTTTGCATTTAAAAGTCTTCCATTTATTACTTTATAAATTATTTATCATCTCAACCTAAAAGAAGACTTTATAAAGTAATTCCGAAGAGAATTGCGGGACGAGCTAATCGCGATTTATTACTACAATTATAATTAATGAATCAAATACTTTTGTTGTTTAATGACTATTCTGGTTAAAATTATGATTCAATCTCTGGCACTTTCCGAGTAAAATTTACTGGCGTATTTTCTGCAATTTGTGCTACTTGGATCAACATGATAATTTATACTTTTGATACTGTCAATAGAAAATGGTTGCCGAAAAGTACGATAAGGCTGAGCCTGAGCTGAAACAGGAGCTGAAGCAGATCGCTCAGCAGATTGTAGCACCTGGAAAGGGAATCCTTGCTGCTGATGAATCGACGACAACTATCGGCAAACGTCTGAAGGATATCAACGTTGAGAATAATGAAGAAAACCGCAAAGCGTACAGACAACTTCTCTTCACCACAGCCAAGGTATCATTCAAATTATTTCTTTCTTCAGCGTTCTACCATATGACAAAACGTTTGTGTTTTTGAATTATATTTTGATAATACTCCTACTAACAGATTTCTGATAATTTTCTAATTAAATTAACTCCAAATACAATACAATTTGAATTATATTTACGTAAAGTAAAAATTTAATCTAACACTTCCACTTCGGATAATCCAGTTCGGATAATCGATAATCTACTGTATCATGAATTAAACGAGTAAATTTGATTGAAATTGTATCGCGTTTGGTGTCATTTCAACCAGAAAAGTGTCACGTATCTGTGGGTAAAAGATTCATAAAAATCATTAGAAACAAAAAAGTTTTATCATTGGATTAGTATTATTTTACCGATTTTGTATCTGTATCTGTTAATTATGAATTATACAGAATATTCTACAAGATTTGGTTGGCAACACATTAACTTATCTTGTTCTTGAAAGGATGTCATCAGTCAACACATCTCCGGCGTCATCCTGTTCCATGAAACTCTGTACCAGAAGGCTGATGATGGAATAGCATTCGTCGAACTCCTGAAACAACGTAACATTCTGCCCGGCATCAAAGTCGACAAGGGTGTCGTTCCCCTGTTCGGTACCAACGATGAGTGCACAACTCAGGGTCTCGACGACCTTCAGGCTCGTTGCATTCAATACAAGAAGGACGGTTGCCACTTTGCTAAGTGGAGGTGTGTACTGAAGATCACAAAGGACACCCCGAGCAAGTTGGCCATCTTGGAGAATGCCAATGTCCTGGCTCGTTATGCTTCCATCTGCCAGAGTGCCAGAATTGTACCCATTGTCGAACCAGAAATTTTGCCTGATGGTGATCACACTCTTGCCCGATGCCAACAGGTTACGGAAGAAGTTTTGTCCGCTGTCTACAAGGTGCGCAAGATTATCTATAATGTTTATACATAAATAGAACAATCCCTCGGCATTCATCCTAGTTCTTCAAGTTCGTGTCTTCTTCAAATGCTTCTCAAAAAACCAAAAGATAATACAGTAATTCTGGCTCCGAAATTGTTTTGCGAACGCTCTAACTGCTACCACTGTAACTTTAAAGAAAATTAGAAATCTTGTTTGAAAATTTTTTAGCACATTCTTCGAGAGTTAGTTGATAAGTGTACCAAGTTTGAAATTATGATACTGAATACTGTCCTTTTGAAAAATTCCTAAAACTTGCTTTGTAGTCAGAGTGTGAGACCAGGAAGGCTGTTTAATCTTATTAGATCATAACTTCCAGGCGCTGGCTGACCATCACGTCTATCTTGAGGGAACCCTCCTGAAGCCCAACATGGTAACACCAGGTCAAAGTTGCCCAACTAAGGCAACTCCTCAGGAGATTGCTGCTGCCACAGTAACTGCTTTGTTGCGCACTGTACCACCGGCAGTGCCTGGTATCACGTTCCTTAGCGGCGGACAATCTGAAGAAGAGGCGTCTGTGAACTTGGACGCCATCAACAAGTACCCGCTCCCGAAACCATGGGCGTTGACCTTCAGTTACGGTCGTGCTCTCCAAGCATCTGTGCTCCGCGCATGGGCAGGTAAAAAGGATCAAATCGGCGCTGGTCAGGAAGAGCTCATCAAGAGAGCCAAGGTAACTTCGTCAAGGCTGAGATGACATTTAAACTTCTGTTGCTTTGTTTTTCTATCTTCTCACTGACTTTATGCGTTATACTGCAACCCTTTCTGTGTGACCTTTGATTTTCAGTAGACATTCTATGTTAAGCTTGCTTAATCTAAATTTTTATATTTATTCTAACACACGAGCCTCTTTCTTCAAACTGTTCTTTATGTTTATGTAAATAATTTCTGTTTATTGTGCATCTCATCTTTTTTTTTTACAGTATTGTATTCTCTTTATTTTTGTTTCTCTTATTTTTTTTCGCATGTGTCTATAATGTGTGCTTGTTTAGGCAAACGGAGCAGCTAGTCAAGGCAAATATGTTGCCGGCAGTATTGTCAGCGTAGCTGCCAATACTTCTCTCTATGTGAATTCTCATGCCTACTAAATTCTTATTTTTCTTTCTATGAGACATGTTTCCATAGTAAGTATTTCTTTCTTTTTTTCCTCTCCTTGTTTAAATGTAAATAACAATTCTGTGCATGCGTGTTAATTTTTATCTTTGTGGACTATTATTATTGATACCAGGTGGTACATGATTTTAATGGAAATTTCATTGTTTATAGGCCAACAGCGAGTCGGCGCTTGGCAAATATGCCGGTGGTGTGACGGGAGCAGCCGGCGATGCTGCACTTTTCGTCGCGAACCACGCGTACTAAGATTAATCCGTAGAACATCGATAAGGATTTATCGTTAGACTATAGATCGTTCGCCGAACATCACCAACATCGATTATTGCTGTCGGCATGGAAGTATTTTCTATCTATAGAGAGAAGATTCAGATCGAACGAAGAAATCTTTAAATTGTTTTGAAAACCGAAACGCGCATTCTTTCCACGATTTTTATGTTTCACGCGGTACAGAAATACGGAACGAAATCAAGCGAATTTTAACCTGACGCAGTCATTTTAATTTTCATGTAATTTCAAATACGGATTTTAACGTTTTTAACGACTCATACGAAAAACGAAAAACATGAGATACAGTTCGGAAATCATGTTACATCGATTGATGGTGTCGTTCACCACTTTCGCCCTTGTTCCTAGTTCCGATTTGTTTTAAAAATCTAGCGAAAGGGTGGTTGTTTTATTCCGACGTCGTTTGATCGATCGTTTGTTCTAGAACATATGAAAAAACTCTTCGCAAGGAATCTTTGGAAAATCTAAGCGGGAGAGCGTGGTCAACATGCTTGGCACTCGAGCTTATCGGGCGAAATTGATCGAACTGTTTTATTTTGAACGCATGCAGTTTTCGCGACATTCGAATTACACACGCGTTATTATATTCTGTAACACTACGATAAAAAGCAGATATATATTATATATATTGTCCATGTCGTTATGATATTCTACGTGTATAAAAAAGTAAGAAAAATTAAAAAACAAAGTAAAATCATATTAAATGTTGGTTGTTAGAGATCGAGTCAAATATTATAAAATCGTAATATTATGTCTCTACTTATACAATATGTGTATCTTATATAGGTATTTAAGTAACGTATTGAAAAGTATCTCGTACATCGATGTTATATCTAATATTTTCAATGCAATCTAGGTCCCAAATACACTGTGGAGGGTATTTAATGTGTTTTTTATTTCCATTCCAACTACCTATAGTATAAGTTCTTCTTTGTGTGCTGCATTCATTGTAATTGATGCAGTAATTGTACATTCTAATTGTACAATGTTTAAATAATTCATGACTTAGTTTCTGAGACAATTGCAAAAAACTTTCGTTAAATTTAGGTTTCAAGTACACTTTTTTCTCGTAAAAGCTGTCACTGAACAGCGAATGGTAATTAAAATATACAAAATCATACGGATACCCGCGGTATCTCATGAGATACCCGAGTACCCGGGCAATTTTCGTTTACCCGAATATATCTCATGGTTTACCCAAGTATCCGGGTATCTCATAATTCATAAGTCACAACTCTACTCTACGCCTTATATAGAGATGTATAGAACAGTATAGAGTGCTCGCCAAATTCAGGCGCGTTCGCGCAATTATGTATAATATATCACATGTGAACTGTCCCACTACACCTAATATGTATCGATCGATTTCGATCGCCGTGATAGTAATTATTGATAAATTTCTGGCAGTTTAATCAGGCCTGATACACTATAAACATTAATTAATGTTTATAATAATTCCTTTTGCCAACGCGCTGATTTCCTAATTTTTAACCTAATAATTAACATAATTTTTTAGTCAAAATAGGTAATATCTCTGGTAATATAAAATGCGTATCTGATATATGTATACATATATATTAGAATATTCAACAACAGGTGGAAGAAAAAAGAGTTAACAAAAAAATTGTTGGTTTACGGAGCTCTAGAAATAATTATTTCACATTATTTTATAACAAGAATGTGTTTATCCAAATTTATGGCCATTTTCCCAATAATATATCCCCAAAGAAATAAATTTGGTAAATAATTCTTCAGGGAAACATTTTTACAAGTCATTTTGACGGGTCCCGTAATAAAATCTACCACTATAGCATCGCATGAGACCACATGAGACAGGTTCGACAGTTCTTTATCTGTGTCCCTTGCAAAATATGTAAGATATAAGTGTATGTAAGTGTGTTGTTGAGCGCATTGGAGCGCACTTTTATTGACTTGACTCGGACATGTTACTATTGGTGGAACCGAGATTTTGAATCATCAGTAATTGAAAGATGGCATCAATTTATTTTTGATTTTGGACTTGCGTTATCATGGAGTCATTCTTTTAATTTTCCCCTACCTGTTGCTAAACTCTCTATACATATTATCATTGTGTATACATATGTGTGTGTGTGCGTTCTAATTTATTCTGATATTATGTGTGAACACTGGTGGATTTTCTTGTTGGGGGAAGTCGCGGCACTGCAGGGAACTATAGGGAACTGCAGGGAATTATGCAAGGAACTAGAATCTGACTAAATTTTGGGTTGAAACATGGGTTTGCGGGCTTCGGCTGTTTATCCTTATACGAGCATATTTTGAGCTGCACAAAGGTTCATTTGATAGAGGAAGGTTCAGCACAGCCCGCTGTGCCCCATCATATACTTTGTACACTGATATTATTAGATATAAACATAATCATTTGTTGAGCGGGATCCTCTTCAGAATGAGCCCTCACCCAGTCCATAATCTGTTCAAATAAGGACAAAAACCCGAGGCCCGCAAACCCATTTTCGACCTGTTTCGACCTGTTTCGACCCAAAATCTAGTCACATTTTGTCCCTATCTAGTTCCCGACTTCCCTCGTTTGGCTGTCCTGGAAAGGTTTGGTCAAAGAACTTGACGAAGTATCGAAATACACATATATGTATAATTGTACACGTATACACATATATACTTAGGTGTCAATACGATGAACTGTCAAAATTTATCAAATGACAGTGTCTTGAAAAGAATGTTCATATAAATAAGAATATTTGTCACTGAAAGATACATTTGATAAGATCTATATTTTATAAAAGAGGAGAATTGTATCCGACATTATCTGTTATTGTTTACGTAAATTACGAATCTATATAGATAACCTGGAAGCACATTATAATTCTAAATATTATTTAATCATTTCTATGTTACCGTGTATTATTTTTTAATGATATTACTTGCACAATATTATGAAGGTATACAATGGAGGTCTTGGAGACAAGAAACCTTCTTAGAGACTTGGATTTAACTTTACAACCTCGTATTGTACCGCGATATAAAACCTGGCTTCCTCTTGCTACACAGCAGGTAAATTCGAAATAAATGTTGTGTACGTTAAATAAATAATATTTACAAAATATATTTTGTTAGATTTTACTCGTGTACTAATTCATTTTATGGGCGATACAATTTTCAGTTGAGACTTAGAAATCTTGTACAAATAATAGGATGTAATTTAAAACCAAACATGCATGACGGGCCTTGTTCGTTTTATTATACGCTACATAGAACAAGCATGTCGTCTCCTTTGTACACAAGCGAAGCGATTGACAATGCCAATCCAAGATGGTCAAGTCTCGACGTATCGAATATACATGCTACCGATTATTCTACTGCCAGTGGTGAGCTTTATAATCTGTTAGTACCTTAAATGTAAATACGTGTTTATCAATGTAACTAATATTATAATTAACAACATTATAAAACCAATATCTTTAACATTTTATTTAATAAAGTATATAAAAAGAATATTTATAAATTCTTTAACAGAGATAATTGTAAGACTATGGAAAAGAATGATTGTGGTTAATGCACCAACTGATGTAACTGTATTTACATGGGGCATATCTTTCACTGGTTTGGCATACATCGGTCCAAAATTACCAAATAATTTAGAAACTGTTCTGAAGGCAAATTCTCTAATTTTTCAATTTCATGGTGGTTACTTTACACCATTGTATTGCTTCGTCGAAACACCTGAATTGAAAAGATATATACATATAAAAGTCAACAATTCTGAAATAAGGGATAGTTATACTGTGAGTAAACTTAGTAGTTTGAAAAATAAAATGCAGGCACTAAAACAACAGACGGAGTCAGTGCAAACACTAAGAATGCGTATTGCTTCGGGAGATAACTTTCATACTCCAAAGTACTCGCAATCTTCGTTAAACAGATTACTTCAACCTCGTAAAGTAAATAGAGAGAAGAAAGCTGAGATATTGAAAATACGCAAAGAATTAGAAATGGCCAGATTTAGAACAAAATTATTAGAACAGGAAAGAACAAGGAAAATGAGTGAACTAAGAGTGTTGACTCAATTACATTCTACTATTATGGAGGAAAATCAAGGCTATGGTAAAAAAACAATATTTGTTAATTTTTAACTGTATATATTGAAATCTAAGTTTATTTGACACATTTTTACATGTATTATAGGTTCAGATTTGATGGAAAAATATAGAGTATTAAATAAAGATATAGAAAGATTACACGAGTGGCGACAGAATCAAATAGACACAAGGGATACGTATGTTCAACTGTGTAGCCAACTTGCTTGTAGAAGAAGACAATTAATTTCAGAACTAAGTTTAATATATCCTATAATCCAGGTATGAATTATTGATTAAAAAATTTCATGCTCTATATGTATGTATATACTAGTATGAGTACTGTAATTGTGACTAATTAATTTTATCATGCAGGATGGAAAAGGAACATTTAGAATACACAATGCACATTTACCAGATAGCGAAGATTTAGAATTGTCAGATGATACCGAAGTAGCTGTAGCATTGGGATTTGTTGCGCACGCCACACAAATGATTGCTAATTTTCTTAACATACCTACTAGATATCCTATTATCCATTATGGATCACGTAGTAAAGTTATAGATCATATTACAGATCACTTACCTGACAATAAAAGACAGTAAGTATTCCGTTTCTATATATTATTTGTATAGTTTCATTGAAATGATATGATCGATAAAATTAATTGTTTTTCTAGATTTCCATTGTTTGCTCGTAGTAAAGATAAATTACAATTCCGTTATGCAGTTTATTTATTAAACAAAAACATAGCTCAGTTGAGGTGGTACTGTGGCCTTCCAACAACAGACTTACGAGCAACGCTTCCAAACTTAGTTACCTTGATAAACATTAAGCCAAATCAATCTCAGTATGTTACACTATTATTATTAACACGTTCGAGAGGGTATATCAATATCGGCTTTGTCTCAAACGTGTTAAAATATTAAATGAAGAATTTATGAAATATTTCATGACTATAAAACTTTGTGTTATAGTTTGGATAATTCAAAACGAACATATTCTACATCATCTTTGGATATCGATATCGGCAATGGAAAACAAAACGTACCGCTAACACCACCTATTCAGAAGATAATTTTCGAAAAATGCCATCGATCCTCGAGGTCTATGAGTCAATTGAAGAGTATAAAATCTTCTCTTGGATCTTCTTTGGATCAAGGTCTAGATAAGCCTGTACAGTCTCTCGTTTTAAGCAGTCAATCAAAACGAATTTGCAAGTCGGAAGAAAGTGCCATAGACAATAAAACATTGGTACTAGCGAAATATAGGTCGAGTAATAGTAGCAATGAAACTTTAAACGATGCTATTTTAAGTAATATAAGTGGTACAAATGTCGAAGACAGTAGTCAAGCAAATAATTCAATTGCAATAGAAAGTAATATAGAAATAATGATACCCACATCAGTTTCCAAATCAACTAATACTGCAGATAGTTTGGAGGGCTCGATAAGCGTAAGAGACAGAAGCTCGAACTCTATAAGTAGTTGTGAAATGGCACTTACTAATAGTCAAAATGGGGACGATAGTTCAAATGATAATAATATAGTAAAAAAGAATGAACCTGAAGAATTTAGTGAAGTATTAAAGAATGTTAATGATGTTGTAGATAGTGCTCTAAAAAATAGTAAACAGAATATAGAATATAATATAGGAAACGTTTCACAAGTTTGCGATGATCCGGGAATGGCATCTGGCGAAGCAAGTTACAATATTCATGAAAGTTCTGCGATTGCTATCGAAAACTCGGCGCATAACAAAGAACAGTTCGCTAAGTCATGTTTATCTTTAGACGATATAATATCATGTACTTGTGAAAGAAATGAACAGAAACAAAGAACAAGTTCTATTTGTAGCTATCCAGAAGAATATCTTACATCCAAAGATGCTATATTACAAAAACAATACAATTCGAAATCGAAGTAAGTATACGCAGAAATGGAATACTGTAGTATATACTGTAGCATAAAAATTACAAAGTAGTTATGACTGCTTTATATGTCACAGGGAAGATAGTGTAGACTCGTTACATTCTAAAAATTGGTGTCATAACGATGCAAATAAGGAATTAACAGTAAGTATATATAAATCCGATTGATTTAATTATCATTCTTCTTAATATTTATGCAAATTTGTTTACTATGATTTTAGTTGGAAACAGAATTAATACAATCAGCACAGAAATGTGATTTTCAAGCATCAAGCGAATATATAGACATCATTAAACGTAGTTCGGAAAATGTATATGCACGTACTGAAGCTTTAGCTAACAAGCAAACCAGTTTTAAAGTTATGAAACCTCGACTGTAATATTTATATTCTAGAATATACTGCGACGCTGTTATTGCTGTAGTAGTTGATGTCTAACTGCACCAGATCCCCAAACATTCAATACATGGCCCACATAGAGTATTAAAGTATTTATTGCGTTATTAAACGGGAGTCTAGTACTTTTACCTTACTTGTTAAAATTCAAATCTAATATGCAAACTAATATGTAAACTTTACTATAGTAAAGGAACATATAGATAAAAAAATGAAGTGCGAAGTATAATAATATGTTGATTATGTTTAAAGTTGTATTTTTTTGTTAATTTTCAAATTCCTTGAAAATTGAAAAGAATAATTTAACGTGATATGTTATATAGTTCAAATTAAATTATGCATATGCGTATACCTATATATCTGTGAAGGCTAGTTGCATGCGTGCGCGCGGGCGCGTATGCGATTGTATAGTGATTTATGCAAGTATCATTAACAGTATTTTCGGTAATCGAACAGTTCGTAGGTCTACTAATGGTACTGGTTATTATAGAATAAAATTTCATGATAATGATTATTAATTACATGTATGATTACTATAATGTTGTCAAAATCATTATATGCTTATATATTTTTTTAAATGTGATTTTGTCGATACTTAGGGAGTGTTAAATTAAAATTTTTAGATATGCGCTGTCACGTCATTATTTAAAAAAACACTAACATCAATGTGAAGTGTACATGGAAGGACCAACGAAAATATTAGATCAATTATCATATAACTTACCTAAACCATTCTACATATATGACATTTCTAATCAAGTAGAATGAAAGGATATGACTTTAATAATTGCTGATTAGAAAGAACACATGTTTAATAAAATTACTAAATTAGCGTGTATGCTGGTCCAATGTAGTCCAGTATTTTCAATATGTTTCTTACTGTTTAATAAAAAATGCCGGACAAAAATATTAGCATACAATCTTTGCGGTATAAATACTCGTAAGTTTGTTACATAAAAAAGTTATAACAAAATTTTTCTTTGAAATAGATTTAATAAACAATGAAATGAAAAGCAATAACAGTGACTAACAAATTGGTGATAAAACAGTTTATTTATATTTAATATATTTCGCAATATATAGGAAGGCACTTCAAGGAAATTTCAATGTCATTGAACCTATTCAAATTTTTTTTATTTCTGCTATTGTGGATACTTAATTGAATTTATGGCATTTTCAATATATTCTAGCTATTGTTTTAAAAAACTATATAATGTGATATTTTATTCGTAAGAATGCAAACAAAAATATGTCACTATGTTTTACGAAATCTATGGCAATAATTTCTTAATTTTATTATGTATATTATAATAAACTACAATATTTATACACAAAATAAATATCCAATGATCACTAAACATGAAAAAAATTAAATTAATGTATATACAATACATATACATCAAAATATTCATCTCCATGTCTTATTGACATCAATAGCCATATTAAATGTTAGATATAGACGAGGTATAGGATATAGCGAGTACTATGTATTTCTAGTTGCAAACTTTAGATGCTAACGAGTATCTCACCATATGCTAATTGTATGTTTGTCGTCTTCTTACCATTTACTAATTTATTTACCATTTAATAATTTATTTACCATTTAATAAACGACGACTATAGATACTTTAGACGTTGTTAATAATTAATATTTATGAATATGAATATACATAATGCCTTAGGCTTATATAATTCATTAATGAATTACAAGCTTATCTGCTGTCGTATATTGTATATTCGTAATTAATATTATTTCTATGTATTACACGGTATTGTAAATTTTGTACGATACTATAATATTAACTCTTCAGTTTTTTCCACCTTCGGAAACACACGCATTCGCTTTTGTATTTTACAAATTTTTTCACTTACATAATACAAATTTTTTTCGTTATTTTACATCATTAGTGTTGAGATAGTAAAATAACAATAGTGTTAAAAATTTGGCTGGTTGAGCCCGAGTTGATCTTAATGCATTCGGAAAATTTACAATTCTCGTAACATAAAAGCCGTTGAAATCACAGGCCTTTTTAAGCAATGACATTACAAATGCCGTGGAATATGTGAAAACTTGTAATAGCCTACCCTATTCCTCGTCTGAGCTTCTAATACATCAGCAATTTTACCAATTAAAACTGTCGATACTCTTATAAATTATTTAACAAGAATATCTAATTTAGTGACAATCACAATTCGTTAATTAATTAATGAATCTATTTTTTAATTGGTTAATATCAAACTTTAGTTACGAATATTCTAACATATATCTAGTTATCTTTACATTCTAGCATTTGAGTTATCATTTCTCAAATTTTTAGACATGACTTATAAGATGAGAATGATAAGTTCAGATTTATTTTAAGTGCCTATTTGCGGGTAAGAATAATCGTAAATTTTAAGGTCTTTTAATCAAAACATGCACCCAAATAACATTTAAAGGGTACAAATTAATTGATCCTAAACAATAAATTTCAGAGACCAAGTTGACTGTAGTATCAGAAAATATTGCTAGAAATTAAAACCTTCGATTCTTTGCACGGCTGTGCAACAGTCTTATTTCTTACTCTTTAACATCTTTGTTTTCAGAATTTGCATCAAGAGTGGTAGAACACTGTGTATCCGATTTATCTTGTAATTCATTGGTAATACCAGTCAGTTTTTCACTAACATTCCACAAATTCAGTGCTACATCAGAATCTAATTTCTTTGTTGAAATATAGTGTTTACAATCCCGGTAAATATTACCAGTGTTCCCAGACAAAGAAGGTTCGATTGCACAATGCAACACAGTTTGGGCACCCTGAATAATAAATATATAAATGAATAATAGTAACAGTGTCCATTGTAAAAATATTTGCTATGGACTATGTACAGTATACTTGTAAATTCAATATTCAATTGATGGCATCAATTGATTCACCAATAATTCAAGCAGTATAAAATTACATAAAAATTTATGTACTTCAAATGGCTACAAATAGAATCTTTTCACTATAGTAATTTTTTTTAACAACTACACTATACAACATCCATCGAGTATAAATGCTCAGAAATACCTGATTTGCTGTACGTAAGAACATGAAAGCAATAGGTGAGAAAATAATGTAATGAAACCAACTTCTTTTCACATTTCTAAACAGTCCTGTGTAAGTAAAACCAGGACATACCATATAAATGTTAACATCATGATTCGTAGTCCTATTTGCAAGTTCAATACCAAAATAGGTGTTTGCTAACTTTGAATTACAGTAAGCAGGATTCATGCGTCCTTTAATTGTTAAATCTTTTTCACCATTTAAATTTGAAAAGTCTATTCTTCCATGTTCAAATAACTTTGATGTTACAATTACGATCCTATCGTGAATAAATTTTAATGAATTAAGGATAAATTTCATTCATATTATGGTATTCTCTCCTTAACTGTGAAAAAGATCTCTACCGTAACTGCTAAAATTTTTATCTCTACCTCTTAGGGATCTTCTTGGAACAAGCAAAGCAAAAGATTTCAACTTCTCTAATTTTTTATTTTCTTTCATGAACGTTTTACTTACATATTCGTCTCATTTTTCTAATTAATGGTTGGATGGCAAGAAAGTAATTTTTTCCTTGTCAGTTTTTTTATTCAAGCAATGAACTTTAATTATTAAGATATTTTCCTTTTTGTCCAATGATCTTTTGCCAAAAAGAACATACAAGAAAATATTCTATTGATTAAAGTTCTACGCTTGAATAAGGAAATTCGGTTTTATTTCACCTTAAAATATCGAAATTACTTTGAAATCACAATTACTTGTGTAATAGGCAATTAAGGCAGAAAAGAAAGAGAGACAGAGAGTTGAACTTAGTCCCTCTTTCTTTTTCAATCGCTATCCTTCTGTATGTTTGGCAGACTACAACGAATGTAGTACCTCTTCTATAACTGTGACTCTGCTGACCCAAAGTTTTCATAGTTATGGAGAGAATACTATAATACTGATACACAACGAACCTGCTTGGTGCATTTTGTTTTAACGTTTCCAAGAGCAAATTTGTAAGTAGAAAGTGTCCTAAGTGATTCACACCGAAATGGATTTCAAAGCCTTCTTCAGTTAACGCATGTTCTTTGAAAGGAACATATACTCCTGCGTTGTTAATTAACACATGAATCTGTGGAAAATTTTTGATCACCTCTGTAGCAAAGTCTCTGATCGACGAGAACGATGCCAAATTTAATTTCATGGGTATCTACAAAAATGAATAATTATACTTATTCATAAAATAATATTAGATATTAATACATACACTACTGTGCAAAAGAAAAAAAGCACCCAGTATAATTATAAAATATAATGACAAACAATATCTTTATGTAGAAATTGTATTATACAATGAATTGATTTATTGCATTTAAAGTATTAGATAATCCGCAATAACACATATTCTCAGAACTATTCAATTAAACAGCGGAATCCTTTTTCAAAACTTACTGTGTTCTTATTTGATTTTTTACGCTTTTCTATTAAATATGGCTGGGTGCTTCTTTCTTTCGCACAGCAGTGTATATCATTAAGAAGTAATAAAGAATTGATTTACTAATTCTCCAGTAGGTATCTTAGAACGTATGTCGGATATGGCATCCCGAGCATTTTGTAAACTTCTACAGGCTAGAATAATTGTAGCTTTTCTTCTTGCCAATTCCTTTACAGTTTCTTTACCAATGCCAGAATTGGCACCTGTTACAATAAACACTCGGCCGTGTAAACTATCCATATTTTTGCATCTTCCCCATGTGCCTTCACGGCATTTTCGGAATAATCCAATAAAAAATACTACCGGCAAAATATAGTAGCACCATGTAGAAATCATGTTTGATTATCAGCTATCGCTTATTCCATGCGTATATACACTGCAGGTATTCAAATGAAAAAGGTATTTGCATACAATGAATCGACAAGATGAAAACCTTTTTAATGCACACTAAATGTTTTTTTCTTACTCTTTACGTGCAACAATTTTCAAGTTAACCTTATTCACGACACGATTTAATATAATATTTATTTAGTTTACAATTTATATTTCCATACGAAGACACGTGTTACAGAAAATCGCTCCATCGTAGCAATATTTTGATATAATAGAACTAAAAATGTCACATATTTTAATATATGAATTCGTTATGACACAATTCTTTAGTGTCAATTCTATACCACCAATATCCCTAATGCACAGTGTCTGCAGAGAGATACATGTATCTGTATTATCTATAGAAACGAAATTGGACAAAACTGAGACAATCGGTACTGACGAAGACCTTTATTGTTAACTACCACAGATTACTTGGTCAAATGCAAAACTCCGACGTTTTTTCCAAGAACAAATTTCCAATGGACATGCGCGAAATAAGTTGTGTTCCATGAATACAGCTGCAATTTGTTCGGATGTAAGCTGTGTCTTTTTTGAAATTCCGTCGAAAGGAAACAAAACATTTTCTAATGTAGTATTCCATTAACGCAAATAAAGGATTCCATTAACGCAATTAATAATAAGGGATTCTATTAACGCAAATGTTATCAAGTATCAGACGATACTTCGCTTTATAGAGAACATGTTTATATTTTGATACAGTTCCTATCCCTGTAAATTTACGAGTGTCGGACAGTAAATAGTTCGGTGAGTTTGAACTGGCACAAACATTTTTGCAAAATTATATTATTTAATTTGACAAGAAAAAGTAAAAGGAACTTCAGATTAAAGAAGTCAAAGTGTAACGAAAAAGAGCAAAACGCCCTCATTATTCATAGTTTTTTCACCAATTCACAATTTTCAGAAAATGAAATATCAACGTGTAGCATGTATCGTTGAACCCGACTCGAAAAGTGATACAATATTATATAAATAATAGAATATAGCATCCATTTAATAGAATAACTTGTTGAAATCATAGTGTACTGTAGATGAACGATTTTCTCTTAGAAAAAAGTAAAATTGAAGCATTTATGATATGATTACTGATCTAATACGGAACTATAAGAACGTAGAAATTGCATTGGTCAGTGGTTTTAGATGGAGATACTTTATAAGGGAAGATTGCCTTCCTAAACTTGTTGAAACTTGTTTAATGGTTTGCTCGTGAATACTGACAAACTAAGCTCCCTGGCATGTGCGGTCATTAAAAACGACCCTTTTTAAGGGTGTCAAGTGGTGTTCTCAGAGCGTACAGCGTACATTGAGCCAGTATGGACGGCGATATCTGATGCGCATGATCCGCGCGCCGATGTTCGTGCCCGAGGTGCAACAGTGTTGACCCCTCCTAAGGCTGAGTCATCGGAGACCCGACGACTTTAGACGATAACGCACACAGTGAGAGAACTGTTTATGTTAGCCATCGAGTGAGGATCGTTTTTAACAACAGATCTACGACGGCGACGACGATAGTAGTAACCTACAACACTCCGACGAAGGAAGGAAGATTCGTGTGATGTACAAGAAAATTGATTTCGCTGAAAAGCCCATTCCTTAATATTTTTTTCGTAACGTGTCATTGCATTGACGACTATCCCACGATGTCGGAAGTATCTGCAAGTGACCTGTCAGTATTTTATCAACTTCTTCACGATGAAAATATTTGTAATTACGAGGTTTCGTCGGACGGTGCGAGTACGACGTGCAGTGATGCCGAGCTAGAAATACAAGACTCGGAACCCGATGAGTTCGATGCGGCGGAATGCGAAGAGGATATGGATGCGAAAAATTACACCGTAGCCGGACGCATTTGGAGGTATATTCCTCCCTATAACAATAACATAACAGAATTTCAAAATTCTTTACAAAACCATACACTTTTGCTGACAAACAAGAGCGAGAACGTCCAAACGATAGACGAGTGTTTTCGATTGTTCGTCGATGAACAAATTATCGATACTATCGTTTTATATACGAATAAAAAGGCGAACGAGAGTGTACCGCCCAGTAAGAAATGGAAACCAGTGGACAGTATAGAGATAGACGCATTTTTAGGGATTCTATTGCTCGCCGGACGATTCAGAGAATCTCGCGAAAGGAAACGTGATCTATGGAGAAAGAACGAGGCATTTTCCCGACCATTTTATGCAGCTACCATGTCCCGGGATAGATTTGTAGATATATTGAAATACATCCGTTTCGATGATTCCGCAACGCGGGAGGAAAGAAAAGCGCACGATAAGTTGGCCCCGTTACGAGATGTTACCAGCACATTTACAGCTAATTGCAGGGACTCGTACGCCGCGTCAAGTGTTGGTTCTGTTAATGAACAATTGGTCGGATTTCGGGGACGCTGTCCTTTTAAGGTGTACATGCCTAACAAGTCCGGGAACTGTGGAATTAAAATAAGAACCCTCTGTGATGCAAGAACGTTTTATTGTTGTAACATGGATGTATATTTAGGTAAAAGTGGAAACGTTTCGGACAATCAGCATGGGTATAATATCGTTAAACAGTTGACCGATTTCTGGAAAAACTCTAATCGGACAATAACGACGGATAATAGTTTTACGGACATTAGTATGGCTGAGGAGTTGTTAGAAAATAAAATTTTTCTTGTAGGAACCGTGCGTAAAAGTAGATCAGATCTACCGAAAATACTCACGCAAACGCGGGACCGACAACAATTCTCTTCGCAATTTTTATTTACTCACAATTTAACCCTAGTTTCCTATGTACCAAAGCCCCGGAAATGTGTTGTGTTGTTATCCAGTTTACACCACGAACTAAACATTTCAAAACCGGAACAGAATTACCAACCGGATATAATTAATTTTTATAATTCGACGAAAACTAGCGTGGACGTTTTCGATAAACTAGTTAAAGAATACTCTTGCAGACGATCCACGCGTCGATGGCCATTATTGCTTTTCATGCACTACGTGGATATTGCCGCGTACAACGCGTTTGTGATATGGGTTACTAAATATCCGACGTGGGAATGTAATAATACGTTGAAAACGAAAAGAAAGATTTTCTTGGAGGAATTATCGAGGAAATTAGTTAGTAATAATATAGAAAGACGTGCAATACAATTCGAGAACCGCGAAATAACGTTTCACAAATATATTGTAAATGCTATAGAAGCGACCGGTAGAAAAATAGTCAAAACAATACCAATATCGGAGCCTCGTAAGCGTTCAAGGTGCTACATTTGCATCGGTAACGACAACAAGTACAGTTCTGTATGCGACAACTGTCAAGTACACATTTGCCATATACACTCTATACATAGACGTACTATTTTATGTAGCCGTTGCAGTGATTTGGAATAAATGTTATTTATTTATTTATATAGTTACTGTTATATATGTCTTTATCTCTGCAAGGAAATAATAATTCTAGCTGAAAGGTAAACAAATAAATTCGAAATTAACTAAACTAGAATTATACGTATTTATGAAATCTTAGCGTGGGTCTTAATTGACCCAGTCATCAGATTACGTATATAGATAATATAATTTAGTGTACCAAACGACACTTTGTGTTTACGATACCGCTGTTCCAATTCGATGTTGTTTTTACCATCGATTAAAATCATTTCTGCTAAGAGTTTGGTATCAATACGATGATATATATAGTGTCACTGTAATTTTCTGCACATTAATTCATGTAGTACTAACCCTTTAACCCCACAAAAATAATTCGTGTAATAACAAAACTAACCGAGAGAGAACGAGAGGAAGCCGTTCAGAACTTTAAACATGCGGCACTCGTAATGATTACATACACCACAATAAAAATATAAAACATAATTGATTGTTTGACAGTGTTACAAAAGTATAGTTTTCTTTAATTCATGGAAGTAAATATTTTGCACGTTATACCTATTTTATAAATTACTTGAAATGTTGTCTTATTACATGTTTTGAAGACGACAATATTATAAGAACTCTCTGATAAGTATTAATCTCTCTGGACACTTTTTGTTGCAATATGGGGATCCTGAATGTTAGTCTGTGTGCAGTATTATATAGTTCATTAACTGCCTGTTCAGTTCAGGTAGTGACCTCTACAACAATGGGGCACTTTCTGACAACGTCGGTAATTCAGAATTCTCGATCGAAAATCTCATTGCTTGGAATGTCTGTGTGAATCTTAAGTTTCTGGTATTGATTCAAACAACTACAACGAAGTAACGAACTGACACTGTCACACTATATTTAGTTGACAACAGTTGACAATTCGTACTACGCATATGTATTTATGCTGAAGAAATTGTTACGATACAGATAGTTGATACTGTTTGCATATATTAAAAGCGTCGTATTTGCCATGGGCAACTTATGTGCATCTTGTTGTAAACAATCAGCTTCGTGTGAAAATTTAACACCGGATTTGGTAAAATCATTATTTTAAGGTTATCTATATGAACGTACAGTAACAAATATTGTTTTGCATTCGTACTGTCACAGTTGTTATTCCTATTTTATGTTTTAATATTTCTTATTTACATTAGTAATGTTCGAAAAGTTATAATTAAACTGCGGATTTTATGCATTTAAAACAGTGAAAATATTGAAAGATTTTGAGAGTATCAATATATTACTTGCATCACATTAATATGATTAATGAAGAATATAAATTTATATTTAGCTCCTGTATCTTGCAATTGATGCACAAATTTTTTATTTTGCATAAACATCCGGAGTCTAGTTATAATAAAATGAATACTGGAATGATAAGAGAAGGTATAAACTAATAAGTTTGATTTAAAAAACATATCTCTTAATTTAGGAGACTAGAAGAAGGCAGCAGAAAGAAGCAGCAGAAAGAAGAATTGCTGAACAGCAATCACGAGGTATTAAGAATATGGATGCTGTTCGACGTCAACAAAGGTTAGATGAACAACGCGAGAAACGCGAGGAAGAAGCTAGCGCTTATAAGTCTCAACCACCGTTAAAGGTAAGTTGTGAAAATTTATCGTATGATATATATTACCATATTTGTATAAATACAATATATATTACCATATTTGTATAAATACAATATATATTACCATATTTGTATAAATACAATATATATTGTAACATACATGGGTATTCATAAGTAGACAGCAGATCTTTATGCATTTATAGCAAAAATTAGTAGGCATAATTTAAAACAATAAACATATTATAAAAATTTAAAGATACTGCTAAATTATTATCAACCTATTGAACATATTAAGAAAGGGAATAAATCTCTATTTCACTCTAATTTGTTGTAATTCACATAAAGAATATTTATTTTGCATAAAGATCTTAGTCATAAATTATGAAGATTAAATGATTAATTTCAATAATATTTTGGTTGCATTGTAATATAAGAAAGGTTGATTTGTTTCAGTGGCAAGTGAACTAATGACGAACTGATTGAAAACTTGAAAAATTCTACAGTCTGCAGATTCATTTTATGCGACATGCAATTACTATTGGAGCCAAAGTTGTTCATGGTATATTTAATGTTCACGTTAAATATTAGATATCATTTATTATAAAGACAGTAACATAACAAGTTCGCATTTTGTGAAATTTAAATCTTTTTAAAGAATGTTTAAATTATATATATATACATCTTTACACAACATTTTGTATAGTATTTAAACTGTTTATATTGCTTGCATCTATATTTTATACATATAAAAATAAGAAGAAATGAATGTTATTGTATGGCTATATGGGACATAACTGTTGAAGAAATATTATATTTATTGTATGTAAATGATTTTGATATGAGTTACGATAGCAATTATTTTTGCACATTGTTAATATTGAAGGGAGTTTCTAAAAATGTTAATATTTAACGATATATTAACACTTTCTTGTCTGATCACATCAACACGATGTTGTATGAAAACTGATACATAGTCAACTGCTAATGCTACTACATTGCCGGTGCTTATATTTTTACTGACGCTACATCAAATTTTGTTTTTACCAATACTACATGTAAATGAATTGTAACGTGCCTTATGGCCTTACAGAACTGTTTTGGTTTAAAGTTCAATTCACTTATAAAAATAAAAGACCTATGCGAGAATTGCTGATGGCAGACGAAAGTATATATTTGCATGAAACGTGCAGACATGAAAGTGTTAAAGGTATTACTTTCTGTCATATATTATATTTATTTGAAACAATATAAAGTGTGCACCGATTGTAGCAATAAAAGTCATAATAAATTGTAATAAAATGTAAATTTATGTATAAATAAATTATTTGAAATTAAAATGGTGATTACATTGTTGAATGAGCAAGTAAAAGCATTTGTTCTTGGCGAAATAATGTATGTATTCACAAAAGGTAACACAATGGAAATTAAGTATATTTAATACAAATTTTCTTCTCTTTTCGACTTACCTATATCAGTGAATGCAACACATTCAGACACTATCTAATAAATGGTATAAAAATTTGATTTGAATGGACGGTAAAAGGATAATACTTGTTTCTCGAATTTCGTTCATAAATCGCTTTATAATTAAGAATAAATCAATTCTCTTTATCATACATAACATGAATATTACAATCTTTTGTTGTAGAGTAACATTAAGTACTTTATTTACTTTAATTAAATATATTTATATATATGTATATATATATATGTATATATTTACATGTAAATAAAATATTTGAAACATGATATGAGTCCATAAGAGTTTTAATTGTTACAATCCATTTTTATGGAGAAAGAACGTTGAATTTGTACATTGTTGTGTTTGGTGAAATCAAAATGTATGAAAGATGCATAAAAAATATACAATTTTGAGGTATTTTAAATTTTCCCTATTCGGTGTACTGACCAAGATCGGAACAATTTTTTCGTCGACTTAGTTTTCAATTCTCTTCCATGAGCAATTTGCACCTCCAATGATGCTCCATTATTTAATGCTAACCATGTCTGGATTTCATCGGTTGCAGCTGAGACTCCTAAAAGTAATTGTATATCAAGCAAGTGGCAGATTTACTAACTTCAAATGGAAGATATAGATTAACATATACCTAATAATTCATGAAGAGTAATTCGGCGACTGGCTAGTAGCTCTTTGCTAGCGCTTCGAATTTCAAATATTAATAAAGATTGTCTTGGGACGTTGTCGCCTTCAATGTGAAAGTCTATGCTAAATTGAGGATTGGGCATAGCAGGTAATAGTCGAGATTTCGCCAAAGTTTTCCCACTGTTTGTTGAAGATGTAATTTTATCAGGACTGGTACATCTATGAAATATCAATTATTATTGTTAAAACTATAATGTGTTCAATTATACATGAAGTCTACCATATACTCACGTTTGAAGTTTAATTCTACAATATAATTGAGCGATATGAGCAACATGAAGACCTTGAGCCTGAAGAACTTTACCTTCTATCCCCGAATATTTTTCTCTGGTACCATTGATAACTTTTAATTCTAACATAATAGAAATAATTTCAATATAATCAATAATTCCATTAAGCTTCTCATATTCGATTGAAATGTAAATGAAAAGATTTATTAATGTAGTATACTAACCATTTGGTCTCAGTCTTAAACGTGGACTAGGCTGTCTTATTCTGCCAAGCATATCGGGTTGTGATACAGCATGAGCTAAGCCAGATTCCTGTAAAAGCTCTGTAGCATCAGCTTCTCCTCCTCCTCTGGGCTCCAAACTCAATGTTATACCTTTTGCATCATTTTTCTCTTCTATATTCACTTCTGAGCGAAATCTACGGAGCTTCAGTCCTCTCTTTACCTGAGATTATTTATATTTTTGCTGTTATTGAACATTCATAGCAGTATATTTATAGTAATTTGTTCGATTAATGCGATCAGATGTTTCTGATCGTGAACCCAACAATTTAATTAATATATTATATTTTTGAATATTTAAAATATGTTAGGGATGAGTTTTTTCAGGATTTCGATTACCTTTTGTTTCATAACGCGAAAGCTATTGTATTGCGGTAATTTCTTGCCAAAGTTTTGTTCCGGGCTCGGAGTCAGACTATTATAAGAGGATCGTCGTTCCCTCGACTTTGTCGAATCGCCGTTATCAATCACATCTGCCACTCTTTCCGTAATAACTCTAGGTATCCAAGAAGTCTGGTTGCCGTTCATCTCATTGGAATCTTTGCTTCCGACGCTAACTTTATCTAATCGAAGCAGTTCGAACGATAAATAATCACAAACTAAGAAAACTTGTGTTTAAACGAACATCTAAATGAGTTATTTACAAAACAATTTACCAGACTGATTGGAAATGGTCGGTTTTAACAAAGTTACTGTACGCGGTGGCGGCGGAGGCGGTACGACGTCTAAATGCAACCTCATCTTCGATTTTTCCATCGACGGTCTCCTAATAATATTCGACACTGACTCGGAAGTCTCGATATTCATTTGCGTTGAATTTTCGCTAATGTTGCTGGCTGCGTACGTGCTCTGAGTCTAGAAAAAAAGAAACGAATACATATAATACGACAAAAATAGAAACGTTATACGCAATGATCTCTGTATAATCAAGAAGAAGGTTTATAGTACTTCGCACTCTTCAGATAAGACCTTGATCTTCAACTCTACAGATCCTGTTTTGGTTCCTCTCAACGTGAACCAATGGGACTGATCGGTGTTCGATAACTTCCGAATGTCTTCGAGAGTCAATGATACTTTTCCCAGATAATCTTTCATCCCAAAAGTATCATGATCCCATAAAACCTATGCGTAAAAAGATGATGTAGCCATGCTTCAGTAATTTGTACTAATTGAATGTAATTACAATAGATCCCGTTTATTTGGAGCAAAGCGTAAGGACAGAACCTAATCGAAGAGTCCTAGTTTTCTTCGTTTAATCGAGACTAGGGCTGTTACTTTCCTTCGAAGGTCGAAGATTTTGAATCTTCGTAGCTTTGATTTCTGGAACTTCGAAGGTGATGATATAATTCGAACCACTGCAGGTAGTTATTAAAGGATTAAAAGAAACGAAGTTTCGAAGTTTTGAACATCGAAATTTCGCTGCTAATTTATATTTGATACAATTACAGACACTCCTACATTTCGAAAAAATACGCCACCACAGCTAAAAGATTGATTAAGTCATAACTTCATACGATTCGAAGAGTCGAAGCTTCGGAGAAGTAACTGCCCTAATCGAGACCGGTGCATGATATACTGATGTTTCAAATTTCCGGAATCTACTGTATTCGTGAAACGAGATCTTACGACATCCAAGGTCTCGCCTATCCTCGGTAAACCCATGATGGAACTTTCGTCCCAGCAAGGATTCAGGGTTTTCTTTTTTATGCTGCTCTTGTATTTCGTTTCGTTGTTCAGTTTTAATTCGCAAAACGGATCGCTGAAGCCGTTCAAGTCCTTCGCCACAAGATCCTTCGCGCGTATCAACGTTACTTCCATCAGTCCACTTCCGGTGGAGAGTAGACTCGATACGTCCGACGAGGCCGGGTCTATATCCTTGTGACTCAATAATAGCTTCTAAAAATAATCAGACGTATTTGAAACATGACGAGGCAGAAATAAAACCTTATTACCGCCAAGTGAATAAATGATCGGCAATATCAACTGCACTAACTGCCTGTTGCATCCACGGCAAGCTGTTCCTCTTTGTTTTTGGTTCGTCATCTGACACAGGAAGGGCCAAGCTACTTCTTCGGCTCGTGACCACTTGCTGCACGCTTTTTACGGGATAGAACATTACTGACACCGTCATTGTCGACATATTGTTCGAGCCACTGATAGACAGTTCTTTTCTTATTATCCATGTACTTTCCTGTAATCAAAATGTCGTTGCTTGTTCAGTGTTCATTGAAGAGCTTAGCAAAATTTGTATGATCATTTGTAATTTCTTCATGAAATGCATTGTCATTGTCGTCGCATTTCGTTCCATAAAATACGTATTGAATACGTGTAGAAAATCTGAACGAACTAGAACCAGATGGCAGAATAGAATTCACTCGAAAAGGTAGAAGAAAAGGTGCCAGAATGCGAAAAAGGCAGTGAAGAAAAGAAATAAGAATATTACTCTTCAAATAAGATAGAATTGGAATAAAATCATGTCGTACATTTCGAATTAAATTTTACTATCCTACCTGAGACAAGGACAATATAGCAAGTCCAAGCATATCGCTGTCAGTCGATTTTGATATGTTCCAGGAATATACAACAAAGCTTAGCGAGACTTGAGTATAATCTTGAACAAGAAATTGGGCTCTGGATTCCCAACATGGCGAAGTGGTACCTCGAATGTAATGCGTCGTCTTCACCTGAAGTTTCAACGAAAAGAGGATAACAAGTTTCCGAGGAACTACATATTCAAATTTGCGTGTCTTTTGACAAAAGTTGTACCTTCTTTCGATTGTTGAATAACATGCAATAAGGATTGCATTGAGAATTGTCGCTGTTCAGATTTTCGGCCAAGTGGATGTACACCACGAGTACACCTGAAAATGTTTATTTTTGTTGTTCAATAATCGTTCTATGCTGTGCGTAACATTTACTTAGACGAAAGTGAAATCGCAGAGCTGTGCTTTAACAGGAAAACGGAAATGTTCGATATTCATGCTCGAAAGTAACATCCATCGACACAATATTTAGTGATTTATGCTTTACCTGCTTTGTGTGGTCGATTGGAATATTTTCGTGACACTGAAAATATCAGATACGGATAACGCCGGATACGGTTTCTTAACTATCTTTATTTATTTAAGAAACATGAGACTTAATATCTGAAGAATATGTACTAGGAAAAAGATGGATCTAATGTAATGCAAGAAATCTAGTTTCATAATTACTGATTTCAAAGGCAAAATGGCGTCGATACGTTCCATTTTTCCTAGTTTCCAAATAATTTTTCGGATCAAGAATCTCGGCGTTTCGACCGACAATAGTTTTTAACAATTTCGCGTTGAAAAGGGATAAACAATCGAATAAAAACGTATTGTACCTGAGAGATGCGTATTCTCTTCTGTGAGCTCCGGTTGCGGTAGATCCGGATCCAATTTTGGAAGAGTGGTGTACTCTAATCGAGCATTGATGTTTGGAATGTTTGCACTATTACGGGATGGTTTCTTCTGTTGCAATACCGTCTCGATTCTGATCGAAGCAGAACAATTCAATGAATATAGTTTATTTTGCACACTACTTTTATAACTGTTTATAAACATTGAACATTGCCACTTGTTCTGCCAGAAATCCTTTTCGTTCAATCAAATGCGCGTCACCTTTTTTAATTGTTATTTTCATATTTGAATTTTTAAAATTTAACTAAGATAAGATTAAAAATGTCGTATAATCGCTTTTAAAGAATATAAAGAATATATAATAATTATATAATATATAATAAAGAATTGTTTCAAAAGACTGTTATTAAAAAATTGTTAATTGCATGATAAGGGAGCCTACGGTATTAATTATTATATTTTAAAGATTGTGTTTGAAAGTTTATGTGAATGCACTATAAAATTTTACTCTACAATTGTGGCAATCGAATATTGTTGTACCAAGTTTATATTGGTACTGAATTTTTTCACTTCCGGTACTTACACCTGCGAGTTATCCCAGTTATAGACGCCAAGCGCCAATTCGAATTGTGCCAGAGTGATCGTGCTGACGAGTCGTTTTGCTTTTAATTTGATGGAAACTTTCTCGTTATCCAAGGCACCCACCAGGAACGAGACGTCCTCGTTCCATGTGGAATTTAAGGGAGTCGTTACACGCCTTTGATCTCCTAGCGTGACCACAAGCCATCTCGATTCGTCACCGATTGGAACTACAAGGGACAAGAAATAATGCAAAATTGCTACAGATTTCACTATTTCTTCTATACACATAAAATAAAACTAATATGACATAATACGATACTTATAAAAAATATTCAAGTAACATTACAAAGAATTAGAATGGTTGACACGACGAGATTGCCAAAAGAAATTTCTTTAATGAAAAATTGTTTCGTAAAAAACATTTCTTCAATTCAAGAATGTAAATATCTCATAAAACAATGGTTTTCCGATATAAGATGTATAATCATCTTTTATGGGGGATAATGAACTTGTACATTGATTGGTGTATTAAGAAACACATGGTTCCATGAAAAAAATTGAGAGTGAGTAAACGATAAAATCATTTATCATAGAATTATGCTCCTCTTGAAATCATATAACTTCTGTTTGAAACAATTTCCGATATCATTAATCATTTCAGAGATATTCGAGTGGATCGCTTCAAATGATTTATATGCGCTGAAATAATTCGTTCAATAGTTATGTTCGCGAGTTTGATCGAATATATTTCAGGGGTAGTATGCATAAATGTGGAGCATTCAAGATTTTTATAAAATAAGACGTCGTTTACCGGGGCAGCCGTTTTGGGACAAGAAAACGGTGAGCACTCCTTGAGGTATGGAATTCGCCATACAGTCCAATCTGGGTCCGGGCCGTTCTTGCACTCTCAGATTCATCTCCAGGTGACCTGGATCAACGATCCAGCTGGCCAAAGCGTCCGTAACCACCGCGTGGATCCAGGTCTTAATTAAAGGCATTTCCATCATTTGTACGGCCCGTAGAATTCTCACGCTGAACCAAACATCCGGTTTCTCCACGAAACTCACGCTTAAAGAGGTTGCGTGAGGAAATGGTGCCATGGAGTTGAGGGTCAGGGTGGCGAGAATCGTTCCCGAGAGAGATAGTTTCTCCACAGCTAAATCAACGTCCATGCCGACCCTTTAATCGAACATTTTATCTTACAGTACACGTTAGATATATGCATTTTTTTTTGCTAGAAACGTAATTTACGTTTCTTTACGGTTAGTGTATAGGAAGATATACATACATATACGCGTCGGAATACTAGATGTTTCGATTTTGAATACTTTCATTATGTACTAACCCTTTCCCAAACAATCTTGTTGTTATCAGCATACGAAACTGCTCGCAATCGAGACGCACGTCGGCTTCGATGGACAATTTCGTTTGTCCAGTTTGACCATCGAGATTGTCATCGTCGTTCGTGTAATCTAATGTTCGTACACGTGTTACGTATGGGGTCTGTTCGCCGAGGGTAAGTTCCCTAAGCTCCAGTGGCCCTAGAATAGTGATATAAAACAAATTTGCTATTTGTTTGAAGAAGATGAAAATTAGAATGTTCTTATTAATTCAAATTTGATTTACCAAGTATTCCGGGTTTAGCTTCGTTCAGCAACGGCTCCAGCCTTTCCTTCGCTAAGGAAAATATTCCTGCTGCACTGAACCTCCACCTGAATTGTAAACAAAATATTACACGTATCTCGATTACCAAAAGTTAAACTTATAAAAGAATATACGTATATAAAATGCAAGTAATGTAATTAAATTAGGGATCATTGTATTGCATTTAACATTTGACGTAATTAAACTTACACTCGTAAATACGCAAATATACGAACAACCTGTTCCGTAGCCAATGAATGTAACTTAATTCTTTAGCATCTTCATTAAAATCTTCTTTAGCAACTTTATTCTTTATCATTTCTAATGGATTTAACGAAGACTTCGTTAAAAGTTTTATCGAATTGATAAATAATGAAATTTCACCCCCCAAGCGATCTCATTAAATTGATTGGTAGTTTCAGGCATCTGACGTAGATAGCTGTAATTTTTAACGATAAGGCGGAAATTAATATTGATAGCAAGCAGTCTTCTATTTTTAGCCTGTAATGAATGATTTGCAAGCTATTACGGAATTAATCTCATAACCGAGGTAACTTAATCTAAGGATTGAAAGATCGATAACGAACATACCAGGGATTTCGCATTTCTTTTGACTAATTTTTAATTGTAATTACTTTTTCGAAGAAGAAGCTTTTTAATTCGTTAAAGGGAAATTATTCAATAATTTCTTTGAACATACAGGATGATCGGTAACGGGTGGTGCAATCGAAAAGGTGGTGATTCTATATAAAAACAAAAAGGAAGTCGAAATACATAATATTTCGCTGATCGTGTAGTTCTGAAACACCCTGTACACGTCAGCAACCTGAGACACTGCGGCACTGAAAAGTGTGGATATAGCTGTCCGGTTTAATACTCCTTTCGCCGCAGCACAGTAATGAATTCGTGTCATTATCGTTAAAACGTGGTTAGCTTGTGCAAACTGCTGCGGGTTATAACACAGCGCGGCTTTATATGCAATATCTTTGCGGGTGGTTTCTTCCTGCTCATGGTATCACATTTACCGTGATCATTCAGACAGCGATCCCCATGCAACTACGTCTTCTCACAAAACGATTCAAATCGTCCGAATCATTCCACCGAAATAGAAAATTGTCTCTCATGCGTACATCAGGTCGTTACGAATAAACAGCAGGTATTGCACAATCATCAAGAGTGGACAGGACTCGCGAAGACGCAAATCGGGAGAAAAACGAAGAGCAAAGCCTAGATTCGCAAGTAACGCGAGTGACCCGAGGCGCGAGAGAAATAAAGTGAAAGAAAAAAAAAAAGGTATTATACAATCGTACATTGTTTTCAATAGTTATTTAATATTTCATTCCTAGACTGCGGATTCGGTGCATTTATCGCAAAAATTAGCCTACATGAAATTTAAAATTGTGAAAGCAAACTCCCTTTGAAAACTTAATGATATGTAAAAAGAACTACTCGCGAAAACGATGAGGGTAGCTGTGAAACTTTCGAAGAAAGTTGGGGAAGAGCGTTCAAGTTCCGGACGGATGTTTATAAATCGACCGTAATGGGATAAAAGCGGTCTATCTCGACATTATCAAGCAGATGCACTGTATATCGAGCGTATCATAATTTTAATCGAGTTAGAAACTTTACGGTTAACGTGTATTTTCCCATTTCCGGATTGGAAAGATCCGATCGTCACGCGAATACAGCATGAAATTGAAGATGTTCGATGAGATACCGATAACATTAGCCGGGCAATTTATCAAGATTTTCTTAAGCAGTCTTTTCGAAATAATTAACGCCGTCTGCAGCACGAATTACACCACGGAAATTGTGAAACATTTATGTTCCGAGTATTTCGTCGAATAGAAGTTTCATTAAAGCGGAAGCGTAAGGTTTCTCGAATTGTGACGAAGCTTCCTCTGGCACTCTACACGCTCCGCGATTATATCGTTAATGTACATATACAGTGGACCCAGAAAGTTTCTAAAAATTTAATATTTTTCACGAAATTCTCACAGTTTTGAATATAGACCATTTTTTGAGAATCAGATTTATTCAGTGTTGAAATACTTGTTAAATCTACTGTAAATAGTAATTACGAAGAACCCTAGCCATTCTTACTGTTTAAACCATAAGCTGTTCAAGCCACGAGTGGCAAGACTCATTTCAGCGGCGCATGCATGCGCACGGAGTATCAACGAAATGTGAAAGGCGACGGTTATACGCACGAGGAATGTGGAATGTTTACAAATGCCTACATAGTAGATTCGTTCGCGAAACAACGTTCATTCACCTATGGGAACATTTCGCTGCGTTGACAATCTCGCGATAACACAACGCAGACAGGATTCGCATCACGTTCGACATTACTCTCACTAGAACGCACTTGCCATTAATAAAATACCGAAGATGATCGCAAGACTGCGGATTTTTATACAAAATAGAAGCTAAGGGAGTTGTAAAAAACAGAATATAAATGAAGAAGTATTTCTTAGTAGATGTACAAATTAACCCCTTGCCCTACGATTTATTTTACGGTTTCAGTGATTAGAACTTTCTTTGTAGTTCGTAATTTCCTAAAAAGGGAGAAAATTTATGTCTATTGTACGCCTACATGTTCTCCAATAACTATACATTAACGAAACCAAAATAGAATTTCATCTCGGTTTAAAAGAAATTAATAACATACACATTTATTAGACTCTGTTCAGAATCTTCAATACGAGTCTGACACAATATTGTAGGGCAAAGGATTTTAATCCGAATGGCTACATTCTATTTTAAAAATGATCCCAGCAACATACATATATTGAGTGTAATCAGAAGAGAATATAAATGAAAAAATATTTTTTAGTAGGTGTACAACTTAATCTGAATGGCTACATTCTATTTTTAAAATGATCCCAGCAACATTATATTGAGTGTAATCGGAACAGAATATACATGAACAAGTACTTTTTAGTAGGTGTAGAAATTAATCTGAATGACTACATTCTATTATAAAAATGCCAGCAATATACATATATTGAGTGTAATCAGAACAGAATATAAATGAAAAAATATTTTCTAGTAGGTGTACAACTTAATCTGAAGTTAAAATGATCCCAGCAACATTATATTGAGTGTAATCGGAACAGAATATAAATGAACAAGTACTTTTTAGTAGGTGTAGAAATTAATCTGAATGGCTACATTGTATTTTTAAAATGATCCCAGCAACATTATATTGAGTGTAATCGGAACAGAATATAAATGAACAAGTACTTTTTAGTAGGTGTAGAAATTAATCTGAATGGCTACATTCTATTTCAAAAATGATCCCAGCAACATATATCGAGTGTAATCATTGCCTAGTTGATGTAGAAAATTATATTACTACTGGGATAAACTTTATAGCAAGTGAAAGCCATTGTAATCGTCAACGACACGATCGTCAGTCATAAAAGTCGTTTTGGCCAGCCAATTGGGCGACCAATTGGGCGACCAATTGGAGAATGGTTCAAATAGATCATCGTTTTATTGCTAATATTTCATAAACTTTTTCAATGTAATTGTACCAAAGAGATTTTTGTGATGAATATTTACCATTTGTTGAGGAGCAAGCTTAACCACTCGGCGGTTTCGTCTTTGTACAGAGCCCTTCTTCGACGCAGCCTCCCTAATTCCTGTTGAATCGTTGATTGAAGTAGCCTGGACACTCTCGTTTTAAATATTGTCCCTGCTAGTGCCAGGACTAACACCAGCCACGCCAATGACAGTCCTGCCGCGCCGATAATCCATGCTATCGCGAGCGTTCCGCTGAGATACAATGCGCCGCGAATTGCTTCTGCCTCCCTCTGCAGGAAAAGGTAATCGTTATGTTCATTATAATATAAGATTCCCGACATGTTAACGTGCAATTAATCTATAGTACGTATCGTGCGTCCATTGTTATGCGCAACATGGAAATTAACTGGCGTAAAGGTCGGCGTACTCGTAGTACTGGACACAAGGTTTCTTTCTGGTCAGATATAAAACTATACATGTCTTTTCAGATCGTTTCTTGGTATCAATTTTCATTAGCAATCTTGAGCGTCAGAAATAAACAGAAGAAACACATTTACTAGCATGAAGTGTCCAACATAATTCTAATCATTTGCTAACATAAAATCTGTACAAACAAAATTTTAGGCACAAAACTTGTTTAGTCTTTTATTACGGTTCTCATCCGGTTTGAAGCGAACGAAGAGTTCCATTAAATTTTACTTCAGCGTTTACGATGCTGGGTTTTACGCTCACAGTACATGTATAGTGGTGCGGGAAAGTATACATAGGTCTGCGAGACCTATTGGCAGGACATTTCAATGAACATTTGTGGCTACCGTAACGTTTGTTTAAAGAAAGAATATTTCTCTAAAAGAAAAATGAAAATTAATATCAAGAAATAAAACTGACTAGAACATACACAATTAAACACTGTTTCTTTTTGTTTGAAGTTTGAGAAATATAAAACTCTCCAAAAACGAGTTTTCACGTTTTCTCTTTGAGTAAATGGTACCTTCGTCGTTCAGCCCTTCATACTCGACTCAAAATTGTGGTCTTACCAACAAACCTGTAATTATTATTGGAATGTCGTAATATTTCACCAACAAGCACGATGGTTTTATGGAAATTTCAAGTGCAGGGCACGTAAACGGCCAGTATACTAAAATCTTATATTTTAGTTACATGCTTGGGGTTTGTTGGTAAAGTTGAATGCCGTGAATTCGCACGGGGGCTATATTTATACCTTCGGGTAGAATGAAATAAAGGGAAAGTCGCACAACATTAAAAAATCATTATTCCTTCATTTTGGTATATAGGCCATAATCCCAGCACGCTCACGCAATATCGCGTGCGCGAATACCTAATTGTAAGAAGTTTCCTCGGCGTCATGAAAAACGTCATTAACCTCAGAATGATCAGATTACGTGGCATGAGTAAGCGCAATTGATTTGAATCTGACGGTTTCACGGATTTAGTCATTTTATGAATACTACAAGCGTGTACGCTCGGTCCGCCATTTTTCTTTCAACGTTCCTCGTGGAAAAAAATAATGTACACCGTGTAACTGTTAAGAAACGTAATTTAGCGTGCACTTGATAAGAAAGCTGTAATTTAATCAACGGGGAATTAGCTTTACTCCGAAACCACTCGAGAAGATTTTTCTGCTTCGTTTTCCTTTCTGAAATTAAACGCCTGATCAAATAACCAGACATTAAGCGATAATGTGCTCGACCGTCTATTTAAAAGTGTTCAAATACTTTCCGCGACAGTTGCGGAGTTCCGTGGGCCTTGTTTTTTCTAAGTCAATGCGATATCCGATTATTTCAGTCTGTTTAATGCACGCAATGCACGCTCGTTACCACGAAGAGCTAATCATTCTGTTAATAATTATGGCAAACTTCTATTCTTGTCCATTGGTCTCGCGCGTCCTTCAATTCAACGCAATGCATGGCTATAAAAGAAATATCCCGTTGTCTCCTGTCCCATATCCTACACTTACGTAATGGTAACGTTACCTGCCCTGTCAAGATTGTAACATTTCATTAATTAGAAAGTTGTTCAATGCTAAGGGACCGAGTTCCATCGCAAAGCCCCCGGTTCTTCAAGACGGAACCTTGGACCAATGACACGTTTACCGTTCGCAAAATAACAGACGACAGCTCGTGTTAGACAATACCTCGCTCCGCATACTTGCATATGTAAGTATGTATATACACTACTGTGAAAAAGAAAGAAGCACCCGGCCATATTTAATAGAAAAGCATATAAAATCAAATAAGAGCACAGTAAGTTTTGAAAAAAGATTCCGCTGTTTAATTATTATGTTATTGAGAATTATCTAATACTTTCTATACAATTTCTACATAAAGATATTGTTTATCGTTATATCTTATTATTGTACTGGGTGCTTATTTCTTTTGCACAGTAGTGTACGTGCATTTTCAATAAGAAAATTATTGAATTAGATTCTCGCGAACACCGAGGAAATTGTCGCAAAAATGTCTTCGTTCTCATGAACGACGACGAACGCCGCAGTGTATTTGCTTTCCCGAGTAGATGAAATTACAATGTACCGAATAACAACTTTCTTCGGGGAATCTGCTTCTTAATAGGAGACCCGGTCGTTTCTTTTTTAGCGCTGTGGAGAGAAGGAATGCAACGATAAAAATCATCGGACAGGTCCCACGACTGCCACACCGGAAAGCGTTGCTCGGTGTATTTCCCACGTGGAGAATAATTTCTCCTTTGCATCTACGGGTTCGCGACTTATACATACATGTTTATACATGTATGGAGGTGCACCATACTGCGGTATTTTTTTCATTTTAAATAGGATTCCATATTTGTCGGTAGCCGGCCTCCATTAGCACGGCTTAGAAAACGTCTCGCATGTTTGCTCACTTTCTTCCTAATTAATTTTTTGTACAACCAAATGAAATCGTATGTAAAGGGAAGCCGTGAACTGGGAGAGAAATCGTACTTCAACGATTCAGGTTACCTTTTATTGCTTGCGATTAGGTGCTTCATTCGAACTTCTATTTTCATAGATTACGCCATAAAACTCTGAACAATGCGAAATGTAATTTGTTCATTAGCGTCGTTAAAATATCGGAATAATGAGACTTTATTCGTTAGCTAAGTCGAAAAAACAATACGCCACTGTTTTGTAATAATATTTTACAGCCGTTTACGCTTTACTATCATTCAACAGTTAAACGAAACAATTGTATTAACGGTGACGGTATCTTCCGTTCGAACTCGCTGTTCCGTAATGTAATGTTACGCAAAATGTTTCCATTTAGTTGTTAACTGTAATTTTTTGTGTGGTCTCTAATTATTCGTTATGCACGCGATGCATTTCATCGTGGCAGCCATGCAATTAAGGAGGTCTTCTGGTCTAGAGCGTCATTTTGTAAAGCTTTGGAAATTTATTAAAATACTTAAACACTTAATACTTAATACTTTCCGAAACACTTAAACTTTGAGGTGTTACAGTTACTTGAGGAGGGGCGTATTCAATAGAGTGCCTTACCGACTGACGTGTGTTTCAAGAAAATGCTAAAAAAAGAAGTGGTCTTTTTTCAACGTTCTTTTCACCAACATTTAGAAATTCCTTTCAGGAGAACTATTACCCTTTTTGTAGTAAGATCGCGCACACATGTTTTTCGATATTTGAAGCGCACAAGTTATTTTTTCAAAGTAAACACAATGAAAATTACACGAGTTATTATGACTCCCTTAACGAAACGGTGCGTCGCGGTTGAGAGGACGTAATACGGCGTCGAAAAGGTACCTGCGTGGAACACGAACACTTTCCGGAGAATATTGTTGTGGGTCTTTTATGGGGTTCACGATTCGAATCACGTAAATTCCGTCGAAAAATTCCTACCGTTACCAGAACACGAACCGCTGTGCTCGGAGACTGCATCTGCGTGCGACGCATTCTACATGAAACGTAAACCGGACTAAATTTGTTTGCATTGTTATACATAAGCCAAAGTGGCTGCCAAGTTTTTCTACGGGCCGGCTCGGTTGCGCTGTGACTAGAAAATCAAACGAG
>CM052195.1:2754582-2765606 GCA_028455805.1 Lasioglossum figueresi
TTCAGCTTTCGAATGGTTCAGCAGCCATTGAAAAACCTCTAAGGGCAGTTTTGACCATCTTATTCGGCTATGCCCTTTAAATTAAAAAAAGGACCCGAAAATTAGCGACACGCGGGTTCCCGGAAATTTCGGATGTCCAAAGTCGAAGTCGGGTCGGGTCGGGAACCAGAAAATTTATATTGTTCGGAGACCCGAATTTCCAGGTACCCGCTCACCCCTACCTACTAGTAACTATACTTTTTTTCCATGCTTTCGTTAAAAACAATAAGTACAAGAAGCAGAAATGAGATTATTCGTAAATGCTTTCGAAAATATTCTCCGCGGCTTTGTAAACGAGTTACTAACGAAAAACGCGGGCCAATCATAGCGCGGCTACAACGGACGGATTCCCGCTTGACGACTGGTCCCGCTGAGCGTGGTATTGGTATTGGCCGTGCCGGAATTCGTCCACTGTAGCAGCGCTCTGATTGGTCCGTGTTTTTCGTTAGTAACTGCTTACCAAAACCGCGGAGTATAACATTTTTGAGACACCCTGTATACCATTTGTTCAATGTAATCCCACTGTCACAGGAATTACACCATCTGTTAGAAACGTATCAAGACTTTTGCAATGACTGTCCCGTGGGTCTGCAAATTTCAACTTTCATGGATCGTTTTATAGAAATCTGGACGAGGAACGAGCTTAATTGATTAACCTTCCGACGGCTGTGCCTCAGCCTATTTTGACCGGCAACATCCAAATTGTCATTTAAGTACTCAATTTGTGGCAATTAAACTAACTGAATAGCTATTTCATTGAGGATATCGGAAAGACTAATGTGTCTACAGTCTGTTAATTAAAGGATTTCTTATGGTGTGCATAGAATAGAGACGTCATTAATCTTTATTACCATACATGCTTTCTTGTACTTTAAAAATGCTTAAACACTATGTATAATATAAATGCATAAAGATCCGCAGTCGAGCAATGACCCAATAATACCGGAGAGTTTCGACCGGTATTTTATGTATTCCCGGTCGCATTGTATACGGTGATAGCGATCGAAAGGTTGAAGTGCGCGCGCTGAGAATGGAGAAGTTAATGGGTTATGGAAAGTTGTTTCTACCTGAGCTTTCTGTGTAATGGCTAGAGCAAACTCTTCATCGGGAGCAAGTTCTTCGGGGGTCATATTGCCACCCCCAGGTGCAGCACCGTAACCAGCGGTACTGTTGCTGATCCTGGGTGGACCCCCTGTTGAAGATGGACTATTACCAAAACAGTTTCCTCCACCCGCGGCTTCACGTTTTCCTGGAAACAGACAAGGTAAGATCTAGATATAATACTTCGGTTGACAGTCAGAGTCAGCGTTACGGGAAAAGGGTTACGTCCCTCGAAGGGATCGCATGACGTTGCGTAGCGAGAATTGCCCCAGCAACGTACCAATAGTGGGGGTACCTATAGTCTCCCCAACGAGACGAGGCAGTAAACGAATCTAAACAGCCACTCGAGTGCAACAAAGTTCAAGTTACCCTTCTCAGATAGTTAGCAAGGGACGCACGCCGGTACTTCACTGTCTCATTGGATAGATCATAGTGACGTCACGATCCGCACTATAGAATCACGATAGGATCCCACCCCTCAGGGCGAATCGCGTCGTCACTATAGCTTTGCGATGTCATTCGGATCCTGACTATAGTATTTCCCCTTCCCCTATTTATTCCAGAAATTTAATCAGGACTGCAGAGTAGTAGTTCCAGAAGTCAGTCCTTTAATGCCAGTAATCGGATAACAGGTGAAATTATTTTTACAAAACATCGAGTCTAGAGAGAAAGCAGAATTTTAATATGGCGGATTGCATACTAGTTCATCTGTAATAACGTCAACATTTCCCACAAAGGGGGATCTTCAGAAGGAGCATCTCTAAAAGCGTTTTCAGTTGCCCAGGAACGATATTATGTTCACGTTGATATTATGTTTTACGTATATGCAACAACGCCGTTGGTTCTGTAGCGATATCTACAATATTATCAGAGTTACATTTTTTAAAAAACAAGTTGTATCAACTCGTAATTCGTTGACGAAGTGCTTGCTTTTTTGAATAAGATTTGTTCCGAAGATAGTTATGTTTGTTTAAAGTTGCTGTTGGAGATCGAACGTTTCATATGCAGTAATCTTTTGAATAGTAGTCCTGCAGCAAAGTTTACGAACCGATAAGTACTGCTAGAGAACCAATAAGAATCTGCCCGTAGAGGAAGCACGATTCAGGTCACCGTTGCGACGCGACGGACGAAAGGTTCGAAAAGAGCGGAACGAATGCGTTTTTTGCGGTAATTGTTGTTTTTTTTTCGCGCGTTCCCATCGACCGTGATATCGGGCGATCTCCGTATTCTCCGGCGCGTAATGGCCTCTTAACTGGCACGCGTATCAATCACGGTGCAACTAGGATCGCAATGCAACCAGAGGGTGCAAGGACGAACGTCGTACGAACGCAATTAACGATGCCGCAACGTTCCATACGCGATAACTTTGGGACGGTCCTTGCGGAACGTCGCGTTTACTTGATCCATTTGTTAAGTCGTCCGTCCCGATTTATACCCTGTCCACGGACACGTCGCGTGAATTTCCAGCTGGGATTTTCAGATTGGCATCGATCTCGGAAGTTGAAATGTTCGTGGCTCGGGCACTATCAGGAAATTGACGTTTCTCCTTGTCATTAACGGTTGACCGAGGGTTGCTAGCAACGCCGAGCTCGAAGAATAATATCTTTGTGGCAGAACCAGAACTTCTCTTTCGACCGATTTGTCAAAACCAGAGACATTCGACGAAAACTCTACAAACTGGCAAATCTACACCTCGCGGAAATGGCTCTTTTCTGATTTCAATCCTCGCACGGATTGCGTCTGCGAAACTCCGTCAATTGAATGTGTACTATTTGAATTTCCTACGAATTATCTTGGGATTTCTCGGGAATTGTTAAATTTCTTCAATTTTTCCATGGCTAAAAAATGCATGGCAAAATATTGTTCGCGTTTATGTTCATATTTTTCGTCATATACAGGGTGTTCACGCTATTGCTAGCCAGCGTTTCTCTTCCAAATAGTAAATATTAGAAAAAAATGAAAGAGGAAAAAGTAGTACTGTTTTTGATACGTAACACAATAGCGTATGTGATTTTTTTGTATTTGTACTATTTTGTTAAATATGAAGGTGACTGTCAATTTTCAAATGGAATGCTGTATATTTTTTTAGAACACATGGAATCGTGTGTCTATAAGATTTCATCCGTATACTGCACAGTGATCTTCAAAGTCATGCAAGGTCATGCAAGATCAGAAATAGAAGAAACATTTTGAATATTTCATACCAATGTGTTTACGAGTATTCTTTATTGGTGAGGCTACCGCACGCGGATGCTACTTTTCGTACCGAAGTTGTCGGATTTTCTTCGAAATGTAAGAGGACTTCTAATTTTTTATCTTCAGAAAGTAGACATTTCCAAGGAATGCTTGTAAAGACCTTGAAAGTCGCTGTGCAGTATACGGACGAATTCGTTTAAATACACGTTTTCACGTGTTATAAAAAAATATACAGCATTTCATTAAAAAAATTGAGAGTCACCTTCATATCTAAGAAAATGGTACAAACATAAAAAATCACATACGCCATTGTGTTGCGTATAAAAAACAGTACTACTTTTTCCTCTTACATTCTTTTCAAAAACGCTGGCTAGTAATAGCGTTAACTCTCTGTATACGAATCGTTCCATTCGTGATTATGTTATTATCGAAATAATTATCCACGTAGTATGACCTGGAGAGAAACTAATCAATCAAACAAATTAAACTCCGTATAGCATGCAAAAGAACGTCCGCGACTCTTAACAACTGGAACGAACTTGAAGTTTTCAGTGCGGAACATATGAAATATGTCGAGAAGTCAAAGAACTGTGGAAAGAAGTTCAGAAGTTGAAATCAGAAGTGAAAGGAACCTAAATTTGCTGTTAACGATATTGATGAAATTGCTCATGTAGTATGAGACAATTCAGAAAATTGAAATGGAGCGAACGATTTTATAGAAGCTTTGAAAATAAATTGTTTAATGTTTCATATTCAAAAGATTAATATTAATATTCTTCCCACAAATTAGAAATATTTTAACCGCAGTTCGGACGACACCATCGAAATGTAATTTTATAATTGAAACGTCTGTAGGAAGCGTCACCTTAATCTTCTGAAAGGAAGAAGCAAGAAATAATCGAGGATATGACCTTGGCATTAAGAGTACCCTTTGAATAGGAACTGATAGTACCTGCCCAGGTGTTATCTGCGTTCAGTCTTCAGATCGCGAAATTAGTTTTAAAAGTAGAATCCTAAGAATAACATAATAGAAGACTTAATTGCGGTGTTAGGGGGTGATAGATTTCAAAGCAAATGTTGTGCTCAGAATTGTTATAAAATGTTCCGAGTCAATGATTAATTAATAATGAATTTTCTTCAAATACCTTCGTTTATGAGAACGAGTAATACGCATTCACGTGGAATTGTAGTTTCTATGTGTTATAGAATCGTGTATGTAATTGTTCCCGATTGCAATTTATGTGCACTCCGAGAGCACATAATAGCAGAACCATATTTCAATTAACAGTTCCACTATCTTCATTGATCATCGGAGCAAATGTCGCGTGATTATAACCAGTTCCTTCGTATGTTACGGATATTTCGTGTCATATTGATCAAATGGAATACTAAATCGTGTGTTTCCTATTTATAGTGTTTGATTTACTGTGTTCGAGAAGATGTTGTACACAAACCACTTATATTAACTCCAACAATAACTATCGCGCGTAGGAAATCAAAAATTTATGCAATTACGGTGAAATTGATATACATGCATTACGTTATGTAAACAAATCCATTAATACATAAATATACTTGTATTATATCTGCATATAAATATTCAATTACGAATACGTAACATTATAGGCAGAAAACTTGACATTGATTATTTATTTATCGATTATTAGAAATACAAGCTGAACATACTATAAATGAACGTCGAGTTTTATTACTACTTAGTAATTGTTTCGGCATAAATGTGAATTTCTAATTGATAATATACACATTGCAATATACACGTGATTAATAACCAAATATTATTAACGAAAAATAACATTCTAAATTACCACATGAAATTTTCCCTTAATGCATCATCTTGCAAGAGATTTTTAATAGAGACAAATTTTGTTGAAAGCTGTATTCATTTTTATTAAGAGCATTATTTTCATAGAAGAAGAACAATTGATAGCATTCTAGTTTGATTATTCACATGTTGCTTTAAGTAGTGTGACGGATGCATTTCACGGATAATTTGTATCCTCGCAAGAAGAACGATTATGTTTAACGGCTCGATAACGTTGCTAGTTAACGTCTTTTTTTCTTCTGGTATAGCTAATTACAATTACATACGAGCTAGATACCTGACGACCTAAATAAATTCTTTTGTATTTCATTTTCATCCGATACAATTATTCGCCTCGCTGCGTCCAGCTTTCCTTGGATCTTTTAATTAAATGATTAGCTGCAGTAGCTGCTAATTAATTCTCAGCTATCACGACCGCAAACTGTTTTCTGATCCAATTATCCCAAAGTAAGACAGTTAAACGAATTGGCTAAACGAAATGAAGAAAATGTCCCTATCATCCGTGTCATCTCTACAAACTTCATAGTCTAAGAAACTTCGTATTTGCAATTATCTTGTGGTACATCTGATTGTAAGCAGTTTCCTAGGCGTCATGAAAAACGTCATTAACCTCGGAACGATCGGATTTCGTGGCACGAGCAAGAACAATTGATTCAAATCGAACGGTTTAAACTTCATATTGAAAGAAGTCGAATCGGGTCTGGTTCTCGAAAATTTCGAGATTCCCGGAGGAATTTTATTTCCCGAAAATTTCGAGATTCCCGGAGGAATTTTATTTCCCGAAAATTTCGAAATTCCCGGAGGAATTGGATTTCCCGAAAATTTCGAGATTCCCGGAGGAATTTCATTTCCCGAAAATTTCGAGATTCCCGGAGAAATTGGATTTCCCGAAAATTTCGAGATTCCCGATGGAATTGGATTTCCCGAAAATTTCGAGAATATGACATATGACACTCTTGAAAAGAATCCGTGATGGACAACATTCTTTCCATGAAAAGAATTGTGTATAATAATTAAATATATTTATATTACATTAAACATATAATATATGTAGTATACATACAAAGAACAAATTATTTCGTGAATTATATTTCCGGGAATCTCGATGAATTCGAGAATCTCGAAATTTTCGGGTACCCGTTCCGATCCCGAAAAAAATTCGTGTTCCCGACCCGAAGCCGGGTTCACGCGCGCCCCTGCTTGTGATACATTAACGAAAAGTAGTCGGAGGTTAATATACGGCCACACGATTCGTTCAACGATCACGTTCACGACTTCGATCGAATATTTTCTACCAGAGGTGGAATTCGGCAAGGGGTTAACGAAACGCGTCAGAGATAGAAGAAACGCGAGTCGTTGGAAGAATTCCTTGTGGCGTTGGCGGGCATAAGTGCATATCTGGTTCCCAGATAAACGGCGCGGCGGTAAAAAGCGGCGCTAATAGTTTCGCTCGCGGAATAATTGTTGTAGCGATAAATCAAAGAACCGCAGAGAAAGGCTGGCGTTATATATCAAACGGTTTCAGCTATGTCGGGGAGGGGATCTACTGCTGCCGACAAATCCCCCGATCGTGAGAAAATCATTATTAATTGCCGCGTATCAGCTCGGAAAGAAATGACAGTGTCGTCGGCCGGAGTCGGCAAAAGAACGGAGCGCGCGGAGCCGCGAACCTCGTAATTTCTGCGTGCTGCAGTAATTACGATGGCATTGTTCTAAATGAGTGTTCGCCAGCAGCGGTGTACCTTTTTTCAAGGATGTTCCTCGCTTCAGATGCCTCGCCATGAAACTGGAAAGTAGCTGCATACTTTTCTTTCGTGCGATTTCTTGCCGATGCCCCCCCCGGACACTCTCGTCGCGGTCACCTTTTATTCCCTCCGATCAAACTATCGATCAATGATACTGTGAAACGCACTCACACCTTATTGTTAGACACTCCCCGATACTCGCCCAGCTCTGAGTAACCTCGGCAAACTCCGACGCATTGCGATTGGGCGGTACGAAGTACAAGATAAGTCAACAAGCACACTCGTATTCCAGTTCCTTCCGAGGAACTCATCAAAACATTTGACTTTTTCCGTTCTCTTCCGCGATATTCTCTCTATATTCAGTGTCTCACCTAAAATTTCCACCTAAAATATATCCACTGTTTTCAACATTCCGATATCACTTTAATTACGATAGAAGAGATATTTTTCGAAGTTTTGAGGTCATCGTTGCTCTTTTTTTAACGGGGTAGCGTACCGCGTAATCCAGCACTGCTCAAATGAACAAATTTTATTCTACATTTTCGTTTTATTTCGTAGAATGAACCTCTATTCGGTAACCGGCCAATGAAGGGCACTATTATTATTACAAAATGACACGACGCCCTGCATAAAAGTGTTGTACTCGATTGTTCAGTCTGGAATGACAACCTCGTATTTACCGTTTTCCACGGATCGTGGCATTTCCATTCGCGAAAACCGATACGAGAACTGTTGCGAACTTTTTGCCGAGGAATGGCCGCGTGGACGGGCTCGTCGATCGGTGTACAAACATTATGCGAAGCACGAGGATGCTAGTAATACATGACTTTCGATCGCGGGATTAGATCGTGAAACGATTGCTGCCACGGCTGTGTCCAGTCTCATTTACATCTGAAGTACGATCTCGTCGTATACAGTCGGTTAACAATGATCATTCTTAAAAATTCGAACGAACGACTTCAACTTTTTTAGGATGCCAGGATTAATTTACTAGATCATGTTCAAAGATATTTTTAAGAAACTAGCCAGAGATCTGAGATTGTCGAGAAACTCACTCTCCTCTCTTTCTCTGTTTTTATTGCAGCCTTTGACGACTGTTTATGCAACTTGCGTCAAAGTTCGAGTTTCACAACGAAGATATTTTAAACCAATAGTACCGCAACGTTAAAGAAGTCTCCTAGCATAGTATTACAAAGAGTATTCCTTGCATCTAATACAGAATACAGAAGATTCAATAACGTTGTATTATATAAAATATTTATTGCTCCAGATAACGATCCAGATTTACAAACTGTTCGAGTATCAACCCTCGTACGTTGCTGAAAAACAGTTGCGCAAAGGATCCTTAATTAAAGCTTTCGTTCACAGGAATTATTTATTCCTGGAACAAAAAATCATGGCTTTGCTAAGCAGTTCTTTGAATTAAATTATGACTTTTCTTATGTTCTTGTATGAGGATTCCATAACCGAAAGCGTTAATATTCATCCGTTTTCGTAACAGTTTCACCAATCGCGTTCCGCTATTGACAAATACATCCAATTGCAATACTACAAATTTTAAAATACTCGGAACAGAACACGAAAACGAACCTTCTCTGAGAAACGTACGAGGGTCAAATGGGGGCACGCATTCAAATATACCTTCAGCTGCACGTAACAATAAACAACTAAGTTTGATAAGAAAAAAATATCAGCGAAATCGACGTTACGAGAGAATCATCGGAGATACGTTTCTTGTGTAATTGGATGATCAAGTTGTTGTTAATATAAATTAAACTACGTTTCTGGCAATTCTGACACGATTGTTGTCCCCCATTTTTCTACGGTTCACTGGATCGACGGATGAAGCTGGCAGGACCGCGACGCGTTGCCATAATTCCGATTTTCGGCAGGAATTCGCGGATGTTCCTTCGTCGACGCGCGGGCACGTACTGAACGCGTGCAAATTGTTGCTCGATTCGCGAATGGCACCGACCATCTGGACGTCTCGGAACCTCTGCCGCCGGTTATATTCGCGCTTGCGCCCAACATTTCGCCGTTTGTAGGCATAGTAAACTTTGGGATTGATTAGAGACACGTATGTTCTACCGCACCAAATCAACGGATTATCTCGCTCGCATCACTATGGAGCCTGTGTTGTACGAATTGATCGAGTGACACGGTGTTCGCGACGTTCCGCTAAAAAATACGGTACCGTTCATATGTGATTGTCGACGGAATTTGTACACCTTACCTGACCTTTAACTCGCTGACTTCCGCGTCACCTTCATTAGGGTGACGGTATTGTTTGTCTACGTTTGAACGCGAATTCTCGCGTTGATCGATCGACCGTGCCGAATTTGCTTGTCCCCTGCGAAATGCCAGAGGGTTGAAAAAGTAGTTTATGTTGGACATTAACTCTTCAATTTTCGTTTTATTCAGTGGCTTTAAAAGGGCAGAGAGAGCTTATATTGAAAATTAACTCGTCGACACTTGTTTTATTAAGCAGCTTCGATCTTATCTGATTTTTATCATTTTGAAACAGAGCGGAAAGAGTAATTTATATATGGTGGTTTTGAAGTGCAAAAAGTCTGAATGAATAATTTATAAATTGGAAATGAAATCCTCAGTTTTTTTAATTAAAAATTACTTAGGATAAAAGTCATTAATATTCGTTGAAATAGTATAAATACATAAAAGATCTCAGTGTTGCAGACACATGTGCTCTACGTTCTTGTTAGCAGCACAAATGAAACTTCATTGTACAGTGGTTACAATTCTACGTTCTCCAACATCCGGTTTGCCGAGTTTTAACTCTATGAAACTTTTATGGGACGAGTTAGTAAAACGAACGCTCTGCCTGCTCTTTTCAAGAAATGAGGGCGCGCGGTGGAAATCACAAAAGTACAATATCAGCGGAAACGTTAAAAAGTCAGTCTGATTTCTAAAACGCAACATAGATCGTAAGAAGGAAATCTCAAAGGTAATGAACAATAATGTATTGGAACAATTAAATGCTTAACTTGAATTTCTGATCGAATAGCTATCAAGATTCAGAAATTAGTACAGCTTTATACAGCAGAATCGCTTAAGATTTGGCGAATTTTAAATTCGTGTTATGTAATTTGAATTTATTATACAGGGTGGGGCAATAACTATGACCACTTCAAATATTGCCGTTATTTGTAATAATATGAAAAAATGTTGTATACAAAACTTACACGGTATAAAGGGGGACATACTGTGACGCAAACATTTTCTGCGTGGGTGGATGCATAGAGATTTTAAGGTCACCTTGATTTTTTTAAATAGAAAAATCTACTTTCTGTATCATGAATCGATAGATTATCGAATTCTGAGTAAAAATGTATTGATCTTCACATGCCGTAAACCTAATACTTAACGAGATATTATCCAAAGAAACTACACTGTCCAACAAATTTCAACTTTTTTTATGTTTCGCTATAACTGTTGGGTGTCCCTTATAGTTTTTTGCGCTGATTCCGAATCTGCCCTTAATTTTTTTCCTACACGCACAGTTTTTTAGAAACATGACTTTGAAAAAAAAACCTATTTTTCAACTTTAAACAAATATTGTGATGTTATTATATAAGATATTGAATCGTTCTTTACGGCTAAAGATTCTGTAGACTTTCCCGAATACAGTGATATCCAATATTAATACATTATTACTAGGACGAAACACCACATTTCTTTTCCTCTAATAGAAAACAATTCTATAGCAAACGTGGTCTTATGACGTAACAGATTCAAATCCGAATCGAAACGTTTGAGTGTTACAAAATAGCTATATAGTGTAGAATTTGATCGAACCGTGGCGCCGATAAAATTATTCTACGTTTATTCGAAACATTTGACGATCAATATGAAGTGCTCATTAATACATTATGATTGTTTAAACATGTTTAAACAATGTCGGGCGACGATATTTTTCTTTCTGGTTCGGAAAAAACATCGACGTTAGAAATGTGAAAGGGTGGTTTCTCAAGATAAAAGTCTGCTCTATCGCGTGGCACAGTTCGATTTTCCGCTAGACCCTTATTCTTTGGGATAAACTGAAAAGTATCCTCAAGAAATGGTGCAAAAGTGGTGTCTCTCCG
>CM052195.1:2765706-2851229 GCA_028455805.1 Lasioglossum figueresi
CCCTCTATACCGTGTAAGTGTTGTATACAACATTTTTTCACATTACCACAAATAACGGCAATCTTTAAAGTGGTCATAGTTGTTGCCCCACCCTGTATAATTTGAACTATACTGATTGATATGATTTTATTTGGTCCCCTCAGGGTTTCAAATCCATTTACCAATCTCTCCCTTGTTTCCACTCTTCCTGTCGCCTTTTCAGCGGGACCTACTGTTTATTACGGTGGGATCCGAACCACCTTTAATTTGAACTATACTTAGTAGTTTAATTATAGTCTGAGCAACTAATGCTCCGACAGTCGATGATGTAGAATTTCCGGACCTGTCACATAGTCGATTCTACGTCATCGACTCTCGGAACACTAGTTGCTTTTTTTTATAGACATGCGGAAAAGTAGGAGTAACCAAACAAAAACCGTACGTCTGAGGACGATGAGCCTCTTCCTTCCTAACCTTGCCCGGGATGTTAACAAGGCCCCGTGTCAGCAACTCACTTGTCAAAACATCCATCTTCCCGGGTTATACCACGCATGTTCTTGTCTTACCGGAGCACTAGTTGCCTAGGCCTGGTTTAATTGTTATTGATAAGAACATGTGTGGTTCAGGCAAGTTGGACATAAGGATAGTCGGGAATAATACGGATAGTGGATCCCGGACTACACTTATTCCTTGTATTTTAGCGGGTGAATCGGGTGCGAGCCCTGGGGCGGTGGGATTTTTTAGTGGATATTGCGTAATCTGTAAGGGGGGGGAGAGCCGTGCGTAAATGAATGTTTCCCCACTGCCCTTAAAAAAAGGCCTGGTTTAATTGACTGTATGCAGTACGATTTCAACCGCGCGGGTCCGTGTTTACACGCGCTGTCCTTTTCTACGTCCGATGCTGTCGGCGAGGTCACAGAAATAGTAGAATCACAGGATCTCGGAAACAACACGGAGGATTTTTCTTAGATCACGGCTTTGCCGTATAACAACAATTAATATAAATGAAAACCTGTGTCTCCGTGTACACGATATCATATTCACAGCCGTTTCTTCTAAAGAATAGAGTTGTTAGATCAATATCATGCGGAATGGTATACGGGGATTGTAACAGAATATGAGAGAAGTTCGTAGACCACCGACGTTAATGTTCACCGAGAGTAACCGATGCACCGTTCTTTAACGGCACACCATTCGTACAATCTTGTAAATCGAAAATTTGAGTGCAATTAGCGCCAACTAGACGCTCGTTAATTATTCGCACCTTTCATTTCAACACTTTTATTTAACAACTTTGTTTTCACAAAATTTCTACTGCGTACGTACGTTGAACAGTAGGTTTACGGATGTCTGGAAATAACTATTTCACATTATTTTGTAAACATAACAAGAATGTGTCTATCCAAATTTCTGGCTATTTTTACAATAGTAAATAATTCCTCAGAGGCAAGCATCTTTACAATCTTAATAATCGCAAATTAAGAATACTAGAACCCGTCGTTTTGACGGGTCACGTAAACCTAGCGTTAAACAAGAGTTACATAGGTTGCATTTTGCACAAAATTGTTAATACTTTGATTAAATCGCGATAGATATATCTTATCAGTTGCGTTCTTCCGTAATAAAGATATTATTGCTAGAAACATTAATCCCAGATTATTTTTTTCACGGTTACAATGATTAGAACTTATTTGTCATCGACAGTTTCCTCGTAAAGGATAATCTTCGACTTTTAATTATCGCGTACGATTACGGAAAATTCAGTATTATATTTAAGCAAGCGGATTTGATGAATTTATAACAAAAATGAGTAGATCAAATACAAAGCAGCGATAGTATCTAGTAAAACGCAGAAGCTGTAGCATAAAAATATGCGCCGAAAAATTTTTCAGTTCGACTAGTAAAATGATATTGAATAGAAAATTTTTGATATTGGCATAGGGGTTTTAGAGCACCTAAATCGTGAGAGTCGTTCGTGAACGTACATCAAGATGACCAACGAAAGCAATATTGTGCTGCTTGGACTGTGCCACTGCTTTTAAGCTACCAGTTCGACGTCGACCACTTTTCGTTTTTTATTTGTTTCTTGACCAACATCTGTCCGCCATACCTTACTATACCGCATTACGTTGACACAGCCCGTACATAACATGCGGATCCGACAACTCCGACGTTATGGTGCAAGGTGCACCGTCTGCCGGGGGGAAGTACAGAGAATTTCTCGGAGAAAAACCGCCTCGAGGACGTATCATCGGATACACGTCGCCCCGATGTTGATTTAAAGGCTACAGCGAACTTTTTCAACCGCGGAATCGCAAACAATCAACGAACAAATATTTCTGTTGCGGAATCGCAAACAATCAACGAACATACATTTCTTTCATGGCGCCCCACAAAAGTGTGCAATTTTATTTTGTTGGTCTCCCGGTAACACATTTATTGACGATTACGGTAAAGCTTTCAGTCAATAGAATAGTTCGCTACAGAAACCGTCCTATACGACCATTTTTGTGAATACATTTCGATTCAAAGGTTCGAGAATGATTTTCTTCAATGATTTGCTTGATATTATTTCATCTATTTTGTTGCAGCGGACTGCGGAAGGAGAACGATGTAGTGCAATGTATAAATGATGAAAAATTGAAGATCGATACCATCAATAAAACGATGTCTCGTGTTCCGATAAATTGTATCAGAAAAATTCGTGGCACTACGAGTAACGCATTTATATGAAAGTGCGCATTCTATGTAGTGCAAACTCTTGTGCAGGGCCGCCGCGTGCGTTTGTGCAGGTTGTGCGTCGCACACGGGCGTTTCGTCGAAGGGGCGCCGAAACGTGAACGGGAAAGGGCGCCTGTTTCTGCCAGTAGGCACAAAGCCTAATAGCAGAAGTAACAAATGTTAGTGTAACAGCCCTGGCTACCGTAAACAGATATTTTTGCTAAAAAAAAGGCCATTCAAATAATTTTCATGTTTGAAGAGAGCGCACTAAATTTCTGTTGCACACGGGCGACTCGTATCCACGCGACGGCCCTGCTCTTGCGCATAACTTGAATTCACAATCTAGATAACAGCTGCTACTATTTTCTCTCTCATTTTTACCTTCTCTTTGCTTAAATCTAGTTGAACGCTGCTGCACGGATTCTTGTATAAATATTCAGGCGAGTAATAAAATTCGAGATTTGAAGGACGTCAGAAGTTTCTAAAATATGATCTGTTCTAGAACGGGTATCATGTTCGCCTGTGGTGGTATAGAAGTTATAAAAAAAAATTCGTCTTCCAAAGGAAAAGTGGGTCCCCGCTGCCAGCCCGTTTCCATATATGCAGATATCTTAGGAGACAGCACCTTTCACACGAGGTTAGTAAAGTTCCTTCTGAAACCTGTTCTTGTTTTGTCGAAGGAATCGACGCCCCGACTAGCTTCCTATTTTAAACTTATTTACGGATTTGTACAAACGTACTGTATAAGCGAACTGCGAAAGCTACGCGCCAGTTTACTTTTCCCAGAGAATGTTAGCAGAGTGCATATCTAAAATTATCAACGAACCGTTTATTTATTTCCTTGTGGCAACCATATTTGAATATTTGATCAATATTACCTTGTGGTAACCACCGGATGACGAATAATTTTAAAATATTAATATTTTTAATATTTTCATCGCCTTCGCAATTCATCTGTCTATGTATCCCTTTGTTTCCGACTCCATTTTGAAACAATAATGTCGCTGCCGGACCAACATAGCGATTCTTGAATGCAATTTTTTAAATAGTCTAGAGGAACTGTTTAACATTGATGGTAACTCAAGATGTAATAAGAGGCAAATGAATTCCTATTTTTTTTTTAAAGTAAACTGAATTTTCTAGGGTATTATATTATATTTTAATTAGCTGAATCATATACGTTGATATGAAATGCGAACGATGTATCCGTTGCTCTAGTTCGAGTAAAATTTGATTCGGATAATGGCCAAAGCAGCTGCGGAATAGTCGAAAACTGAAAAGTTCGGGGAACGGTCGCGTTCGTCCTCGACCAATATAAAAACAAACAGTGGCAGAGTCGAGCTCCCGTTACACCAGTTTCATAAATTACCCGCGGGCGTATCGATCTCCCCTAACTTAATCGAAACACGGCAATTCACGCTGGCCCGAATTCATGCGGCAACGGCGAGCGCACAGCACACAGCACGTGTATCGGGAACCGCTAGGTTCCTCCCGCGTATACATATCGCGAACTTCGGGCATGCACCGACACGTCCGACACCGATTCCGTGGATTTAGCGCGCGTGACACACGCGACGCTTTTCACCATGCGAGCCCGGGTAGGGTCGTACAGTCCATTAATGGGTTGTCTCACTTTTTTTTTCTTTTTCGCGGCCGATACGCTGACCTTGATACCACGTCGCACGTGAAGGAAAAGTGGAAAGGAAACAGCGACCGGCCTTTCTCCAAAGATATTTATTTGCCTTATCCGATCATCGGGACACTTGATTTCTTTCCTTTGATACGCACAGGCAGCGAAACGTAGATAAAGGGGACAGGGGAGGGCGAATGTAATTAAAACAAAGCGTTACACTTACGCCGTCACGATGACTTGGGCCAGGCCAAACGGAAACCGATTTTCCACGTGCGCGCGCCAGCCAGCCAGCCACTCTTTCACGTCGAACACTTTCACTCGGTACAATCAAGAAAAATGATCCCGATATGTCTTTGCGTAGGTATACACATAATCGTCCAACGCACCCGTCCTCGGCCACGAGTACAACAGCACTGACCTGCCGTCACAGAGGGAGAAGAGAACGGACCAGGTAACAGAACCTCTCGACTGTTCCTCTCTTGTGTCCTCTTTCTTCTTCGACACTCTCCTTCGTCGCCACCTTCCTTCCTTCTTCTTACCTCGAACCTCCACTCTTGCTCTCTCACCTCTCCATCCCTCTCTGTCCGTTCTTGCCACCTTGTCTATCTATCCATTCTTCCTCCTCGTCCTCTGACCCTTCTTTCTTCTATTTCCTCTGTCTTCTTCCCCCTTTTCTTAGATTCCTCTATCAACAGTTTTCTTTTCTCTTTTCTCTCCGTTTCTCTCGCTTTTTTCCGTTTATTTCACCGTCCGTTTGCCGTTTGCCGTTTACCGATCTCCCCCCCGTTTCGTCCTATCGTTGACCTTCTCTCTATCGATTCTGTACGACTGTACGACGTACGGTGTTAGTTAATCGAGGCCTCCTTTTTTCCACTTTGATTCCGGAACGGTCGGCCCCGTAACGAATAATACAAATCCGTCATGCTAATGGAGAGACACGGAGAAAAGATAATACTCTATACGTATGCTGTTGCTGTTGATGCTGATGCTACTGCTGCTGTTGTAGTTTCGGTTTTACAAACGCTGCCCCATTATGGGAGTCGACGGCGCAGCATCCGCCTCGGTCGGACGAGACGTTCACGCGTTGAAGTTCCTTATGAGGACATCCTGCCCAGAGGTTGGTGATATTTTATCGAAATAAAAAGTGTCGGTGACGAGCCGAATGCCGGTACGATGTTATTTATTGTTTATCGAACCTTGTCCCGAGAAGAAGTTCACGCGTCGATTAAAAGACTACGGTTCTGGTTGCTTATTAATCGATAAACTGCGGATTTTTATACCGAATAACAGTGTCCGAAGTCAGTAGCGAGTAATAGACATGAAAGAAAAATGTATGTATTTGCACTGTTCGTAATTTTAGTAAATCGAAAATAGTGTAACTATGTCCTTGAACTCTTCTAATGTCTTCATAGTTTTGTACTTCACTTATTCGTTCTTGTCATCAGTGCATGAAATCCACAGTCTATTAAACACAGAATGAAAGTGCGAAGATCGACCATGTAACCAGAAAAATAATCTTTTCCCATTTATTTATCAGAATTACGCAAAGAAAACGTGGACACGTTTCTAATTAAGTACAAACGTCTTAGTTTGCATCTAATATACAGTCGGTCTCATAAGTATTCGTACGCCCTTTGAAACAGAATAACTTTTTTTATAATTGTACCAAATGACCTGATGTTTCGTAAGCAATTAGAAGCATTGGTTTACTAAACGATGTGCAAAAAAGATTTTATAAGATTGCATGCAAAAATAAAAAAATTATTTTCTAAAACCTTTTTATTTGGGTCCTTAATGAAAATTTAAAATATATGTTTTGTAGATCTATAATAGTTATACACATGCTGAAAATTTCATCGAAATCGATTGACATGCACACACGAGCTACGAGCGGTTAAAGATGGTTAAAATCGTAGTTTTTCACGACTTTTTATCAGTTTCTGCTTGAAATCCACAGAATCGTACATCTTTCGATGGGTGTGGTTTTTTCCTGCGTCAACCGATTACGATGAAATCGCAGCTTGTGTATAACTAACATAGATCTACAAAACATATATTTTAAATTTTCATTAAGGGCTCAAATGAAAAAATTTTAAAAAATGCTTTTTTTATTATTTCATGTAACCTGATCAATTATAATTTTTGAAAAATTTTTTTTTGCACATCATTTAGTAAACCAATGCTTCTAATTGAATACAAACAATCAGATCGTTTGGTACGATCATAAAAAAATGATTCTGCTTTAAAGGGCGTACGAATACTTATGAGACTGACTGTATATTTACCTTGTGCGTGTACGCTCTATTTAACAATTTCAATCTGAGCTATAGTAAAAGGTTATTCAGCTAGACGTTGTATATTTTTTAATTACTGAAATAAGAATAAATGCTTGCACCTGTCATTCGAAAACACGAATGTGTTTCTTGTGCCCATCCGAAAAACAAACATCATGTAAATAAATTTTCAATAATGATATAATACTGATTAGTGCGATTAGAGATTCTGAACCTTTGCCGAGTGAAATCTGTTTTCAATGAAATTATCACAGTATACATTATGACTTCCGTATGCACCGGAAGTCGTTCCCAACACCCCAACAGGTTTCATGATACAGTGTCTTGCTTGGCATGCAAATGCGGAATGATCACCGAACAAGTTTCAAATATGTTCCTCCATTCATTTTATCCGTATAATAAATTATTGGAAAATACGAAGAAATGCAAATATGCCTCAACAAATGACTGTCCATTCAAATTTCTTTTATTGTCATTTACAATAGAATGAAAGTTCATATTTAATGATACTATTAATCGTACGTAATTAATGACTAAACGTATCTAATGAATCGTATTTAATACTACTAAATTGAATGATGTAATTTAAAACACTGGGAAGATTAAAAGAGTTTAGCAGCGTCAACATGTCATTTAGAACGCATTACACAATTATAAATGATAAAGAGAAAAATTCTGTTTGGCTCTTATTGTTTGTTGCAATTGATGCAATTAATTTTTTATTTTGCATAAAGATCCTCTGTCTATACTTATCGAATCCGAGGCCACAGTGGATTCAGTAAGAAAATTAACTTGACGTTCCAATTGTCTTCTGTTTTTGGTTTTATAAAAAAATCGTTTCGGACAAAGCTATAGTATTGCAAGGGTCGCATCGACGCCGACGATGGCCAAGAATTTTCTTTCACTGTTATTTTGTACGAGGCTTCACGATCATCAGTATTGTTTTTAAATAGAATATCTTCTCACTGCACAACAAAATCGGTGTTGTCGTTCCACTCGTAGAGGAAGGAAATATGCAAATTGTCTTTGTTGCTTTCGATTTCATGGATAAACTATTTCGGACAAACGAGCGATAAATTTTCTGCCAATATTAATTCTCACGAGATTTTAAGATAATTCGTATTTTTAAAAAATATAATATCTTTACAGTGTCCAAGAAAATAGGCGTTTCGTTCCACTGTGAACAGGATCGCGCACTTCCCTCGTTAGAGGCACCGATTGGCCTCGTTGACGCGTCAGAGTATGGTAGATCGATATCAACACAGTTGCGATTAGGCCCTTACCTGATGCCCGCGAGTCCTGCTGCCTTTACATCGCCGTAACACCGGTAATCTAGCGGCTAGTAGTGTACGCGCAACGAAGTTCACCGTCTTCTCCCATAACCCCGTGTAGAGCATATTGCTCTCGCGTACAGAGAACGCATTGTTACGGTCGTCAGCTGCTGCTTCGCTTCAAACGAGTACTCTTTCTATATAGGTGGGGAGATGCACCAGGGTTCCGGGGCACGAGTTACGGAGGGGAACTACTGTGCGATAGGAAGAGGGGGCATTCGTTCCCCTCTATTGTTCCCGACGCATATGCATGGAATTTTCACCCGGCCGATTGTCTCCGCAAATTGGGCATTCGCTGTCACCTTTCGATCATCAGCACCGTTCGAAAAAAAATATTTCTTAACCCTTAACGCGACTGTCTCATGTAAAAACATAAATTTCAGTGGGGCAGCATCGGCCTCAATAGTTCGCTTAAGGGTTAATAGGGTGTTCTGGTCTAAAGCGCCATTTGGCAAGCCTTGTTTGTTGTAAAGAAATCGGACGACTGCTTTGTACTGAGATTTTAAACGCATGTTTTCTATTATTTGGACTATAGAATAGAATTTTTTGTAGACAAAATACTTGCTCAAAAAAATGTTTGCTCACTTTCTTCCCAATTATTGTTTAGGAATATCGTTTTTGATAGGAGATCCTAAGCATTCAGTGTGCTTAGTTCAGCTCATTGTTAGTTTGCTCCAAATTGCAAAATTCTTGGCTGTGTGTGTATATTTATAGAAGAATTAAATTCCGTTGAAGAAAGTCTTGTTAACGGTACAACAGTATTGTTACACTCTCGCCTAATCAGAGGGTGCTCTGAACAAATTTTACATCAAAAGTGTTGTCAAAGTCAGGTAGCTTGACAACCCCCCTCCCTCCTCCCGGATTTGATTTCAGATCAATTTACAAAAATCGTTCGACCTTCGTGGAGTGCTGCATTTTTAAGTGTGAACGCTATTTATGGGAAACGTTTCGAAAGTAATCTGTCGGTACACGCACCCGAGGGAGAGAACCAACGATTGGGAGAAAGTAGTCTTTACAATCGAAAAATGTTCTTTGGAAAAAATCAATTTCAATATTGCAAGACGGACTCCTCCGATTAATTTATTAATCTTAGAAAAGCTAGCAATAAGTCACGGGACAAGCCAACAGGTACAATTTGCTTCGAAAGCCCATCCCGTTTTTTCAAAGAAAAAATTCTTGCTTAGCTAAAAACAATTTCGAAAGGAAAATTTAATTCTTATTTTTACTTGAATTCCTATTAAACTTTCTGAGGTGGATATGTTACAAAGAATTATATTGTTTCGAACTATTATTTCTTTCACATATTTCTACGCTGTCATTGATTGTATCACTTATAGGGAAGACTTATGATTTCAAAAGTGACTAACTTTCACGGAAGTGAAATGTAACCGCGCGAAGGCCAAGTAACACGATGGATCGTGCAGCTGTCAAATGCACGGCGACTGCAGGGTCAATTTGGACCCATAGTGCAAATCTCATATCTATCAAGTGTGAATATTCCTTTTCGTAGAATGTTGGATTCATTTATTTTGTTCATTCTTCATTTCTGTAGTGGAATTGAGTGAAATTTGAATAAAACAGTGAGTATTAATACGGCGCAGTAAAATACTATTACTTTTATTAGCGTAAATTGTATTATACAAGTTAGATTAAAATGTTATAATTATTTTTGCTATACTTATTTGTAGATAACAAATTTTAAGTATAAGATAAAAATTGAATGTAGCAATTGATTAGTATTAAGTTAATAGAACTATACTATTTAAGAAAATAGTTATCTGTTTTGTCCATTGTATAAAATATTCAAATACGATAGAAAAGTTTTTAACAAGTTGAAAATTGTCGGCAATTTATCTACCAAATTCTCAACTCTACAAAATCACCGACGAGAACTCTCTGATACTATTCTGATACCACCATCGATGAGATACTGTGAAAGACTGCCAGCCCCTGTGCTATTCAGCGAGACGTGGAAGTGGGCGCGAGTGGGCGCGGGGATAACGTGGAACTTACAGTGATCTGAAATACCATATCGCTAAAAGTTCCACCATCGACGAGATACAGTTGGTGGTTCCGCGCTCTCTACATTAATAGAACATTTATTCGTGAACCACGTAAGACTGCGTCAGTGACGTAGGTAAATAGATTTAACAGTGAAACAGAAGCCGAACCATAGACGAGTTATAAGAGTCTGTGCTAGTAGTCTTTAATAGTATCTCGTCGGTGTCTCTGTTTCGTGGGAAAGTGGCTCTACCGTGGATGTGGGATCTGTTCTGTGCTAAGTGTGAGCGTGCCAAAAAGTGGTGGCAACTTATACCCGGGTGTGAGCACTCTCCTATCCTCTCTGGTTCCGATTACGAAACTCATTCCGCTTTCCCATCACGAAAGGAGGAGCGAAAGGAGGAGCGAAAGGAGGAGCGAAAGGAGGAGCGAAAACAGGAACGGCATACACTAGGATCGAACAGAATGTTGATTTACAGTTCCGGACAAAATGATAGGACATTTGTGCACCTCGTATATGACAGTGTTCGCGCCCCGAGTGAAGCAGCTTGAATAATACATATACAGGATGGTCCATTTATCTTGAGACAGTCAATTATTACGGAAACCAGCAGGAATATGAAAAAATGTTATATGTAACATATTCTTCATACGAAGGGGCACATTTAATGGCGCTATGCACATTTATCCGTAATGGCCCTTTAAGGGTCAGATGAAGGGCAACTTCATTTTTTCAAATGGAATTTCATATTTTTTATTTTATATTCTAATTCTACATCGAAAAATAATATTTCGTATAAAACATTTTTTTCCTGAACTTACCATTTTTTAACGATACCATGATAAATGTTGCAAAGCTTGCATAATGGCATACAACATGTATTGTGAATATTTATCTGGTAGGTGGCAATAAGAAGTACGTACTTTATCAGATAATTTATTACCACCTACGCCACCGCTTACTAGATTTTATGACTTCAGATCAAACTCAGTATTGTTTGTCATTACAAATATCGGGATATTCCCCACAATTTGTTTATTAAAACCGTGCACGCTAGGAAAAAATGTTTTGAAAAAGTGAAATTACCCTTCGTCTGACCGTTAAAGGGCCATTATGGAAAAATATGCCCCTTCATACGAAGAATATTTCAAATAAAACATTTTTTCATATTCCTGCTGGTTTCCGTAATAATTGACTGTCTCAAGATAAATGGACCAACCTGTATTTTGTTCTGAAGGAAGGTGAGATTGCAAAATGTTATGGAAGAGAATAAGAATAGGAATAGAATTTATTGAAAATCAACGTATTTATTAAAAGTGCAGCCATTTGCTCGGTATTATCCACTACTTGTAAGATACTAGAAGTTCTTACAAATAGAGGCTAATACCGATTGCCCAGGTCTCACCACGTGGAGGTTGCTGCGAGTAAGACCCACCCACCCACTTAGCATTTCTTTATTCCCACAATTACAAAATACAAAAAAGGTCTGTTTAAATTTTGTACTCTTCCTGATACACATTTGACAGTGCTCAACTTTCGGCCGCTTTCAAATGAATAGCAAGAAGAGCTTAATTGCTAGCCTACCCGTCCGAACCCCTGATCTTCTATACTACGGTATAGAAACGGCCGTCTTGTCAGGGTGCAGTGCGACAATTCATTTATCGCAACTCTAAAAGGCGGGATTTTCTACCACTTGCATAATGGAAAACTTCCACATTAAACCGATTTCGATTCTTTCAAATTTTCACCGTACACAAGGGGAGGGGAAATATTATTACAATATCTGACATTACGAAAACCAAAGTTGCGGGGTGCGATGAACACAATATTCCGTAAACAAAGCTACTGCACTAAACGTAAAGATACCTCGTCTTTTAGCTTACGGGCCGACAAGGCGTTCGATACGCTTTACATACACATCGTGTATGTCTTACTAACGCGATCTTACTTACTAACGATAACTACGTTGTAGGGGGTTAGTCCAAAAAATATACATGCTGGTGAAACGCAGTGGTACGTTCCCTGCATTTTGCGCTCACACACCATCAAATGGTTAAAGGCGCACGTCGCTACGTTCAGGTAAACTACAGTGTTTTCCGCCATCGTAAGTCACGCCCCAACATCATGGCTTGCACCGCGTTAGATGCTAATACAATGGTCACCATGACATTGTCGCGCATACCGACACAGGTAACGCAACTTAATACGTCTTCTTTTTGCGTACGGTATTGTCGAACGACAGCGGAAACACTTGTTCCATTGCTGGAACGTCAAACGAGTTGTGTGTTATTGCACACCGCGGGTTGAACGTAGTAACGTGCACCGTGATTTTGCGCGAAGTGTTTACGGCAACTTGGCCCGAGAACGTACCAATACATTTCTTCTCTACGTAGTGGTCCGGTGGGCATATGCTCCACGTTTTTACGGTAGCAAAAACTAAAGTAATATCCAAATACATTTGGATATCCATAAAGTGTCTCGAAAAAATGTTCGTATGCTCCGTGCGCGACTGATCCTGCAATGTCAGTCGTCTACTTACTTCTCTAATACGAGGTCGCGACTCTTATAATTGAATCTGATCTTTTACGTGCGTTTTCCAATATGCGTGTACTTTAATCCCCCGCCTTAAGACAACGCGTTGGTACTTTTCGCGACACTAAGACAACCGCGACAACAAATTCTCGCAACGCTAATTCCTCACGCAGAGATTGTGTTTCTCGGTCTATTAATTAATTCGCGGCATGCAATAAGAATGGCAAACTCTATCTCTCTTTGCCTTTGTAAAAACGGTAACTAAGCTAATCCTATTCTAATCGAAATGAAGCAGAGGCGAGACAAGACAGCTAGCGACTGGAATTCCAGGCCCATAGGATCAACCCCGAATCCAAACGCTATGACACCATCCACCTGCCTGGTCGTCGTAACGCCAGGACAGATGCGCACCTTCGCTCAAAACGTTATTCCAACTCGCGAGTATACACTCCACGAGCTGGCCGCTTCGAGTATAGACCGAAGTCTAGTAACGCTGGCTTTATCAGCCAGAGATGGTGAAACGCGGTCATGTGCTGCGAGAAAAAAAAAAGGTCTACTCTACTTGAAGAGTAGGTGTAAATCTCCACTAATCTCGTCCCAAACATTCTCTACTTCAATTTCGATTTTCAAAAACGCTACGCTAATTCAACGCGTTGTGATTCTTTCGCAACTCTACTCGAAATCGCGAATGCCTACACCACACCCACAGCCGTGTTAACTGCGACCACTTGTTCAGTGGTCCGTTGCAGCTGGAGCATGGGCGTCTGAAATGTCGAACGACTCGAACGCAAATGCGATCCTTTTGCTGCGCAACGCTAATTCAACGAACAGAGGATCCGGTAGACTATTTTACATTTTGTGAAAAAACAACTATGCAAACTTTAAACTCTTATAAAATTGATGTTTCTTAAATATTGCTTCAAACAGCAATCAAAATCAACTGTAATTTGAATCGCGACTATTTCACTCGCAACGCTAAACTTTAAACAATCTATATTGAAATTTATGGAAGTCGCGAGTATTTCCGCAACAATAATTCCGATCTCTGTTCGTAAACGACTAATGCAACACGCGTGGTTTTTTCGCAACGCTACTGCAAATCGCGGACGTGCCCATCTCCGCTGATCGTTGGGGCGACGAGGCCTGCCCGTGTGTATAACAAACTACTTCTACTACTACTATTTCTACAGACGAGCACAGTGACAAGGTAGTAACGAATGAAATGACTTCGCATCCGAAGATGCGAGGCCATTGTAGTTGCCCTCTTGAGCGACAGTTTGTCGGGGCCACTTCGGCATATAGCCTCTTCTGTTTCTTCGGCGGTCCACCAAACATCTGAAACCCTAAACGTGCTCGCAGTGAAATCGATCGATGACTACCGAAACGAATAACTAGTTTCGAGAGAAACCGATCGTTCCGCTGGTGCGATCGAGCAGGTGCGCAACGTTTCGAAGCCCTAATTCCCGCGCGTCCACGTCCGCGTCCGCGAAAAGCTACACGATCAGGAAGAATAGAGCACGAAGCATCAATTCGAACGTCATGCCTCGTTCGTTCTATCTTCGAGACAAATCTTCGAGCTTTCCCAGTGACTGACTACCGTACGAATCGCGGCCTACCCGAAAGAGAAAGCGGTAGCCAGCCCCGGCCCTTACCTACTTAGAATAAAAAATCACACCAAGTTAAGCTACCTACCTACCTAGCCCTATATTTAAAAAATGGCAAAAGACACAAGCTCTTCAACACATTCGCAACTCGATCTCCACACAGACGCCAGGGTGCAATATCCTAACACCTAGAGTATAGTAGTATTTGGTATCCTTAGGGCCCTGTAACGGAAAGAACTAATTCGTTTAATCTCAATCGATCGACCGTCGAAGAATAAATCCGAATTAATAGAAAATAAATAGGTCAAGTTAAATATTTATTAATTGTTCATTAATAGATTGAAAAAAAGATATTCATTGACCCAGTTTAATTGGAAAGATAACTGGTACTCACGCTCACGTTTTTCCTGCTTCAAGAAATCACGACGCCCTGCGTCTCGATCTCGATTGTCGAATCGTATCGGCCGAACGAATCTGTAACAGGAAGAGCATATTCATTAATTTCAATCGACCAACAGTCGGAAACAAAATCCGAATTGATAATATATAAATCATTCAATTTGAATTGAAAATCAAAATTAATTTCAACATTAGTTAAATAACCTTTATGTCTATCGCGAATTCAAATACAATTACGTATTTTGTCGCGACACAAGAGTGAATCCGAATTAATAGAAAATATATAATTTTAGTTGAATATTTATTAAGTTTCATTACTAGCTTAAGAAAAAAAAAGATATTCAATAACACAGTTTAATTCTAAGGATAATTGGTACTCACGCACACGTCCCCTCCTATTCGAAGAATTTAAAAAATGGTAATTTTGAAAGGATATGTTCAATAATAAAAATTAATTGTGAGGGTATCTTGGTGCTTACATTCCCTCCCCCTTGAAGAAAGCACGACACGTTGCCCTCGATCTCAGCTATCGATGTCGTGTATGTTCATACATCCAGATTGACATCATCGAAGTATTCAGTAGTCTTAGGGCTCTGTAACAGAAACAACAAATTTATTTAAATTCAAACCAACGATCATCGAAGACTAAATCCGAGTTAATAGAAAATAAATAGTTCAAGCTAATTACTTATTAATTGATCATTAGTAGTTTGGGAAAAAAATATTCATTAACACAGTTTAATTGGAAAGATAATTGGTACTCACGATTACGTTCTCTCCTGCTTAAAGAAAGTGCGCCATGACACTCTACGTGTTGCTTCGATTACCGAAAGCAACGTATTATCGATCTTGGCTATCAATATGATTTGTCGATCGATAAATACTTTTTCCCACGGAATCTGTAACAGAAAGAACAAATTGATTAATATCAATTCACAAAAATGTCAGAAACTAAATCAGAATTAACAATAAATAAATAATTCAATTTGAATAGAAAATCAAAATTAATTCGAACGGATATTAAATAAACTCGATTTCTGTAGCACGATACGAATTCAAATATATATAAACGATCGTCACAACAAAAGTAAATTATCGCGAGAAGGCAACACGATTCGAGAATAAATTTAAATCAATAAAAAAATAAAGAACTAGCTTGAACACAGATTTAATTTTAAAAAATTACGTTAAGTAATCTTAATTTCTCGAATGATGCAACACGGAAACGATACACACCATTTAACGGTCCCTGCGTTGCGTCGTATATTTTCTGCGTCCCGGTCACGAGAAACACAGATGACAAGGTTAAGTGGGTGGCTCGGAGAAAACGTAAATACGTGCGTCTACTTTGACTTTCGTAATTCGAATGAATTACGGCGGTCCTTGCGACCAAATGTCATCTAAGATCGGCGACTGTTGCCGATGATGGGCGGTTACCCCCAAATTGGGATCGGCACGACCGAAAACACACTATATGTATTATATATATACCGTCTATAAACTCTATAACTATGCGTAACAAAAATGAAAGGTTCAAGTACCTAATTGCTATTTAGCTTAATGAGGGTACTGTAAAATCACGATATAGTAAAAAAACACGATATAATTTCAACTGTATTCAGTGGTTTAATTGACGGTACGCAGCAAGTTTTCAGCCGCGCGGTCCATGTTTAGATGTGCTGTCCTTTTTTATACGCATACGTGCATATACGTTCGGCACTGCCGACGCGGTCACAAAAAAATACATATAGTACATCCAGATCTATGCTACAGCTACAAACCGAGGAATAAGTGAAGAGAGAGTCGATGTTTTATTAGATTCTGAGAAAACAGCTTATCTATATATATATATATATAATAGAAAGGTATGTGTGGATGTATTTATGATCCCATCGATCTGATTCGGTGGGTCTGTCGCACTTGTTGTCCATCTGTCAGGGTTAGAGTTGTCAGAACGCGATGGTTGCAAATAATCGGCCGGTTCGAAGCTGATCCGTACGCGTTTTTTGTCTGCTATAACGACCTTTTCAGGTATAAAAAAAGTGTAAGGATACAATCCATATCGGCTCGTTTGTGAAATATTTTTAAATTACAAATTGAGGCATCTCATAAAATTTGTAATAGGAATTCTTGATTTTTCTAAATTTTACGTACAATATTTCTAAGAATTTTTTTGTCCTTGTTATTAGTTTTTGCTTCCAATATTTTAATTCATTCGCCTTCTTACCGACGAGAATCTCCTCACTGGCCTTCTGTTTCTTACTCCAGCCACAAAATATCCTAGAGAGCGTAAGAAGACAGAATTATTCGAGTGACACGATATCCCGTAAGGCTGGCAGTCTTTAACAGTATTTGGTCGATGGCGTAAGGCGTGATAGTACATTTCTAACAATGTTGGTATTACAGACAGCAAAGTGCATAATTTTCGAAGGTGCACTTCGTATTTTCCGGTGCGCTCGATCCAACTCGATCACAGACGAGGTATAAGAGCTCGTCTGTGACAGTATCTCGTCGGTGGTCGCCAGTTTCGTCACGATCTGTTACCGACCGGGTTTGGGCCCGTTGAGCCCACTTGCCTATGTCGCTGAATGGCACAGGGGCTGGCAGTCTTTAAAAGTATTTCGTCACTGACGAAATGCAGATGACGTGACTGACTTGCACCAATCTTCACGTACTTGCAACCATGTAAATCGATCCATTTGTTTACGGAGGTCGTCTGCTACTTCATCGTATTCAATCGTATTCTACCAGTGTTTTAAGATTGAATACTATGCTCTGAATTGAGTTTTTATGTGACTTTAAACAGGAACAGAGCAGCAATGCCAGGAACTGAAGTTAGTATCGTCAACTTTTGCATAAATACACACTTAAATGTATAAAATATAGTTAAGCATTCATTTGACAGTTCTACCTGTCAAACCGTGTAAATATTATTTTTCACACATCGAGGATAGAAATCTACTTGATGAATCGGATCTCTATCTTTGTTCTTGTATATTTTCGTTTACATATTTTTTGATGTACATTAAAATAATATAATTTATGTAGGACAACACGACGGAACTAGGGGAAATAGAAAACGTCAGGGTTGTGGTCCGCGTTCGACCTCTAAATGGAAAAGAGTTGGACGGGCATAGCAAAAATATAGTACACGTAGATACTATAAACAGTGAAATAACTGTTGAAAATCCCAATGCTGCGCAAGGAGAACCACCAAAAGTTTTCTCGTTTGATGCTGTTTTCGACACCGATTCGTCACAGGTCGATATTTATAATGAAACAGCAAGACCTATCGTCGACAAGGTTCTACAAGGATACAATGGAACCATATTTGCATATGGGCAGACTGGTACTGGTAAAACTTATACCATGTCAGGTGCTAAAACGTCTCCCCAGCTTAGAGGTATTATTCCAAACAGCTTTGCACATATCTTCGGGTATATAGCTAAAGCTCGCGACAATCAGAAGTAAGTTAATTAAATTAATCACAGATTCTATAGGTTCCCTAAGTAATAAAGTGTCTGAACAAAGCTTGTATTTCAATTTCAATTATAGATTCCTTGTGCGTGCAACATACTTAGAGATTTACAATGAAGAAGTTAGAGATCTATTAGGTAAAGATCAAAATACGAGACTGGAGGTGAAAGAAAGACCAGATATTGGAGTGTTCGTCAAAGACCTCAGCGGTTACGTCGTTAATAATGCAGATGATCTTGATCGAATAATGTCTCTTGGTAATAAAAATCGTAAGTATATTTTTAAAAATGATGAAGTTACAAAAATCGTATAATTTCACAGTGTGTACACACAATTTTATAACCTGTAATGAACTATAATTACTTGTTCTTCCAATATGTAGGCGTTGTGGGAGCTACAGCAATGAATGTATCAAGTTCTAGATCCCACGCAATATTTACAATTACAGTTGAATCTAGTCAACTTGGAGAGGATGGTGAACAGCACGTTAAAATGGGCAAACTACATTTAGTTGATTTAGCTGTACGCAATTTCTACCATTACCATTGCATATATTTTTCAAAAGACATGTGCTAAATTGCTATATTGTATCTTATCAGGGTTCAGAAAGACAAAGCAAAACAAAAGCTACTGGAGTTCGTTTAAGAGAAGCAACAAAGATTAATTTGTCACTTTCAACATTGGGTAATGTAATATCTGCATTGGTCGATGGTCAAAGTTCTCATGTGCCTTACAGAAATTCGAAATTGACACGATTGCTTCAAGACTCTTTGGGTGGTAATTCAAAGACGCTAATGGTAATATTTGCATGTTCCGATGGTAATAGTAATTTATTCAGTACTGGCTTATAATTGACCATTTAAATCATCACTTAAATCTAGTGCGCGAACGCGAGTCCAGCAGATATAAATTACGACGAAACCATAAGTACACTCCGTTATGCGAACCGTGCTAAGAATATTAAAAACAGAGCGAGGATTAATGAAGATCCAAAAGATGCTTTACTTCGTCAATTTCAAGTTGAAATTGAACAACTGCGCAAACAATTAGAAGAGAATGGTGCAGAGATCTCTGAATCTGAGGACGAGTCCGAAGATTCTGAAGCAACGGGAGAAACCAAGCAAGAAAAGAAAGCTAGGCGTAGAAGAAGTCAAATATTAACAATGGAAGAGTTAGAAGACAGAGATGCAGACTCCACTGAAAAAATTGACAAAGCTGAACGAGAGGATAAAAGTCCAGACGACAAGGATGTTATAGAATTGAAAAAAACTCAGTAAGTTTTTAAGCGTTAATCTCAGCAGTAAGGTATATACAAAATGTTAATTTTTTATAGGAACGAGAAGGAAGCGCTGCGAGAAAAAATGCAAAATTTACAAAATAAAATTTTAGTTGGAGGTGAGAACTTGTTGGAAAAAGCTGAGGAACAAGAACACTTATTAGCTGCTGCAGCAATTGAACTTGAACAACGTAAAAGCAGAGAAGAACAACTTAAAAAAGCTATCGAAGCGAAAGAAGCTGAACGCATCGACATAGAAGAGAAATATTCTTCCCTGCAAGAAGAAGCGGCTGGAAAAACGAAAAAATTGGCCCGTGTGTATACAATGTTAATGTCTATAAAAGCAGAATTATCTGATTTACAGCAAGAACACCAAAGGGAAATGGAAGGGCTCTTAGAAGGTGTCAGAGGTATTGGAAGAGAATTACAGCTTCAAGAATTAATAGTAAATAGTTACATTCCTGTTCAATATCAAGTACGTAAAATTTTATATAAATATGTCAATATCTATAATATTTAATTTTATGAATGTAAACTCATAAAATTAATAGGACTTGCTTACAGCAGTAAGAATTTGATTTTTTTGGGAAGATTTGTACAATACATTTACTATATAGTTAGAAGAAAAAATTTGAATCAATTAACACTTATTTTACTAAGTTACACATAATATATAAATTATCTGAATCAGGATTTATCCATTGTATACTTATTAATTTTATTCTAATTACAGACAATGATTGAGAGATATGTTCATTGGAATGAAGACATTGGGGAATGGCAATTAAAATGTGTAGCATATACTGGTAATAATATGCGCAAAGCACAAGCAACTCCACCTGTAGGAAACAACAAAGATGTAGGTTTTATGTCTGATCGTACTGGATAAATAAATATAGGAGTATTTATACCAATTTCTCGTTACAGCAAACACAACCAGATATGTCGAATATATATCTTTCTTACAACACTGGAATTGACAATACTTTCGCGCAACCGAAAAAAACAAGAGGCCGATCTGGAGTTCCTAGGCCAACTACTGCACATAAACGTACTCCGCATTAAAAGTATATTTAAGCTATAAATTGATAGAGATATTTATTTTTCACCGAGTACCTTTTTTAGTATTTTTTCAGAGTATTATATTTATTTTTGTTTGTATCATTTGTACGATGAGCGTTATACTACATGTACTTATATATACTTACTTTTATTTTAAGCCACTTGCGTTTAATCCCATTTCAAATATTGTACGAAAGAATAGAATGATATCTCGATATCTTTCATTACTATAAAACTATATAATATGAAACTACAACAATGGAAAAGAGAACATAAATCATAATTCGTATTTATTAATAATATACATTCAATCGTCTTGCGTGTATATGTAAAAAGAAGTTGTGGATTTTGTATCAGAAGTTATACACCTTGAATTAGTAGAATCAAATGTTATTTTGGTTCGAGTAACTTTATCGTTAGTTATCAAAATTATAACATTTGAAATGAATTGTCATGATATATATATATAGTAAGACTTTAGGTTTTTATTCGTTTCTGTATCTCTCTGTGATGTTTGTTAAATATTAGACGTCGAAGTTTAATTTAATAATGAATATGAATTCATAGAAAGTATACATTTTCATATTTAATAGCATGCAACCTAATTATTACTATTACTAAATAGAAAGTTGATCTAAAGACTTTACAGTGGAAAATATGTACTGTACCTGTCCGATAAGAAATAAAATGTTTTGCTCTACATGAAAATATTAGGTACATATAATTAAAGGAATGGGAATGCAATATTTATAAAATAATTGTTATCATAGTTGCGTCTTTTTACATTGCCATTCGCGTATACTTTGATAAGAATTAGATTTTTTAGCACGACGATAATACTGTAGCATGTATTTCATAGAATTCTTTAGTCGACAGTATTTTACAACAATCATTTGAAAAATACATAATCGTTTATATTTTTCTTTCTAATTTCCAGTTCATTTGTTAACGAAAACATTTAAATCAGATGAAAATAATTGCGATTATTTTATAATCTCATATTGAGAAAATAAAGTGTATTCTACAGTTTTATCCGTCTATATCTTGAGTTATATCAAAGCACGTACATTCTTTAATTACTGTGATAATAAAATGCTTGTATTATTTTTAATTAATTTTACTGATTATTTGAAATAATCAAAATAGTTGAATACTTGTAATCATTATTGTGTGCATGTTATGCTTTTTTATATATATATATATAATTTACGAAATAAACATGAATTATTATAATATCTTTATCTCGTTCCAATATTTATTTATCACATATATTATAAAAAATCTATATTAAGTTTCAATAACAAGAAATATTTGATTTATTACTTTTTTCATTTAAAATACTCTTTAATCCATCGTTTTATATGGTGACGATGAAAATCTCGTGTTAAAATTACACTGCGAGGATCTTCTTTATGACTGCGTCTTAAATCAAGATGATGTGCACCTTCCGGAATTATTATTGCAACTGCGGATACAGATAAATTCTTTACTACTCCGCCACCAGTCCATGGATCCATTAGGCCATTACTAAACGAACATAACAATTGTACATTACAAAATGGAAAATATTTCTTAATTTCTCTGCAATGTTTTCTCCTGGACAGAGTTGCGTAATAGTACTAATATGTACCTAAAAACTATATTTGTTGCTGTTGACAAATCTGTACATCCATATTGTTCGCAAGCTAAATTTGGCTGTGGTTTTACAGAGAATTTTTTCTCACAATCCTTTGCATATTCATTGAAATTCCATTCTTCATGTTCAAACATATCATTTATTCCGGTTGAACAAGTAGGCATTACCATTTCTGTACAAGCTTGATAAGGCCAACCAATAGCATCTAAACTCGAAGACAAATCAGTATCATTTATATTTAAACACTTCAAGTCACCAGTGTAATTAGTATATACATTAATTGCTTGATATACGGCTAGCAGTAAATCTTGCCCTGTTAGCGATTCGTTTGTTAGATGCCTGCATACAGCCTACAATAGAAATTAAATGTTCAAGCTATAATATAAGAAAGTTGAGTACAAGTTATGTTTATTAAATTGATCAGAATTAGTACACCTACATTAACTGGATAAGCAGGTAAAGGTGCCAAGAAATTAGCCTTGTATGGATAATTCATCATAGCAAGGTTTCCGTAAATATCTTTCAAATAATCTTTTAGTTGTTTCACTTGAGAATTATTTTTTAATGGTTCACATAGTTTCCAGTTATCTGATAACCATGTTTTTCCTGCTTCTATTAAAAAAGAATAACAATCCTTTTAGAAGCATTGTATAAAATATGCAGGATGTTCAGCATCAGGTAGAGAACAATTTAAAAGATGATTTTTCATAACAATGGAAATAGTGGTAGATTTTTTGAAAATGTAATTGAAACCATAATTTTCTTCCACCTGTTTTTAAACATTCTATATTCAAACATCATACTTGAGCGGTATTAAAACCCATCTAATATGGGAAAATGTATATTCTCCCCTATAGCTTAAACGAGTATAGTGATGTTTTGAGCGGCTATAAACAATTAATTATCCAGACCTGCCCTATATAATGTTTAAATATATAGAATAAAGAAAAGGAAATTCATTTATTACCACTTGATACTACATTGTTAATTGCAGTCCATGACTTTTTAATATTGTCTGGACAATTTGGATGAGCCATTTTAAAATCTGCACTTAGTATTCGATTAAAAGATCCACAATCTACAATACCAGTGAATTGAAGAATTGGAGCTGAAGCTGCAATTGCTCTGAAACATTATTTTCGATTTATATCATAAGCTATACATATAGAATCAAACATTTATACTTTATTACTAGACTGCGAATTTTATGCATTTATGATAAAAATGGATAGTTCTAATTTCTGACAGTAAACAAATTTTAAGAATTTAAATATAACACTATATTATTTTCAACCTTTTAAACATATTCAACAAGAAATTAAATATTTATTTCACCCCGGCTTGTTCCAATTCAAGTAGAAAGTTTTTATTTTGCATAAAAATCGGCAGTCTCTAATTATTACTATGAATTGCTTTAATTACTGACCCCTGCACAATATGGGGATACTTCATACGAATCCATGCACTAAGCATGCCACCATATGAGCCCCCGAAGACAATCACTGGACTCTGTTTATATTTTTGTGAGGATTTTAAGCATTGAATAAGGTCAACATAATCTGCTAAAGCCTGCTGAGATGTTAAGTATCCTAAATGTTTAGAATCGTTATAAGATTTATTACCATATGGCATAGATTCTCCATAATAACGATGTTCAGCAAAAATTACTAATGCATGAAATTCTGTTGCAATTTCCCACATAAATCCCTGCAAAAATAATATTCAATTTATCATTTATAAGAGAAGATAGTCATAAGAAATTAATTAAACATAATGTAACATATTAAAAATTCCATTTCTATGATTTAGTCTTACCGTATTTTGAGCAAAAACCTCAATGTTACCCTCATTGCCGGTATAAAAGAAAATTGGTGGAGCATTTTCCTGTTGCCAAGTATCATTTATAAGGTACCTTAATTTGAATGTATCTCCAACAGAAAAACTGAAGTGATCCACCTACAAAAAAAACTCATTTATTCTATGTATCTACCGAAAACAAATTTACACATTTAAAAAAGGCTTATAAATATAAACAAAACAAAAGCACATTCAATTTCGTCTAGTTTAAAGTTCCATATTTTCTATATCCTACTAAAAAATGTTAAACTTTACAAACGCGTGAATTATTCATAATATATTCAAATAATTCAAGTTGGAGAATTATTGTAAAAATTCAATGAATAAGAAAAATTATGAATACATACCGGCATTTCAATCGTTTTAATTTCATACTTGTAATTCGCATTGTGTAATTCTTTCTTAAAATCACTATTAAATCTATGTGACAAAAATCTTGACGAAGAAGGTTGCCACAACGTAAAAAATATTACAAGTAAAATATATTGGAACTCCATTGCGATCTGTCGCAAATAAGATTAAAGAAAAAATTAATCAACAATTTTCACATCTAACATTCGGCTGGCGCCAACATGAAGAAACGAAACTGATATTACTGACATATATGTATATATATATATATATATATACAATGTAGATTCTCACACAACCCAGAGTTGCGATCACCCGTGGTTGCGATGCGATATTGTGCAAGATTTCACGCGCATGCGCAGCCAAACCAGTAACATATCTGTATTAGGACGATGAGGTAGCAGAGCTCTGAGACAGTTATATTGACGGGAATGAACCGAAACAATCTGTTCCGGACAAAAAGATTCCAGGACGTGTCCTATGAGTTACAAAATATACACAAATACACGTTATACATTCATTTTTCAGAATCAAATAATACCAATTTTTTTAAATTCTACAGGGTGCTCAAGGTACTCCATTTTATCGAGAATCTTACTTTACTGAGGCTGAAATCGCCGCGCATGCGCGTGAAATCTTGCTCATATTTCAAACAATCATAGTGATGCAGAATTTTTTGTTTTTATTAGGCAGTTTCTGAGATTTTTTATTAATAAAACTAAAAATCTTAAACTATCAGTATATATGCACAGTAATATAATTAGTCATTTTATATATTGAAGATCATAAGTCATTTTAAAGAAATTAGGATGGGGAAAAAATATTTTTTATTTAGTAGAAGATACACATGTTTTGTTGTATTTTACAAATTTGCAGATATCGTAAGTGGATAAAGATTTGCAATCTAGTAATAATATGCAAGATGTCAAACTCCGTCTATACGAAATCTTTGCACGAGGACTCCATTTTCTACGATATGTATTTAATTAGTCGTGTAGCCTCCGTAATAACCCGGGCAGCGTTTTACTCACGATGTTTCCGAATTATATTGGAAGGTTCCTGTTCAGAAATCTTAATTTCTTTAAGTGTAATGTTCGTAATATGTCGCAAACACCCAATGTTCATTCCAAAGAAGTACTGGGAAAGCATATGAAAGTACAGGTTAGCGGTGTTCCATTACTTTTCGATATAACGATAACTTATTGGGTTGGAACGAAAGTTCGTAGCATTTGTAAATTAAAATTGAAAGCTAAAATTCCGATATTTATTCATAGATTTATTCAATAACTTTTTTACTTTTTGCCATTTTCGAGGTAACTTCTCATGTTATTGAATAAACATATGAATAAATACCTTAATTTTATCTTCGATTCTTAATTTGGAAACGCTACGAACTTACTTTCCAACCCAATACTTCATATATCGTCTATATTTTCACTCAGTCTGATCAATTTGCTCTTCAAAAGCGAAAACTTTAATTTTATTAATCGCCTGTCGTTTGTAAACGAATCGTGGTAGTTGGTCAATGAACCGTTTATTAATGTAGGGTTGGGTCCGTGCAGTCAGAAAAATGAAAGACAACATTTTCGTTGACGTTTCCGACGGATTATCACCAAACATGATCCAAATTGTTATACCGAAATCCAACAAACCGGAGAAGTTGAGTTACGGTTGTAGTATTGCGGTGGAAGGAGAATTAGGTTTGGCTCCGAATGGTAAGATTGAGTTGCATGCTAGCAATGTTACAGTAATCGGCGAATGCGACGTTATGGATGGGTATCCTTTTGCTCCGAGGAAACAGTACAATGACGAATACGTTAGGCAGTATTTACACTTGAGGCCTAGAACTAAAGCCTTTTCTAGTTTACTCAGGCTGCGAGGTCTAATGTCTGCAGCCATTGGAAGTTATTTCGAAGATAGAGCATTCGTTAATGTACATACCCCAGTTTTAACTTCGAATGACTGCGAAGGTGCTGGTGAATTGTTTTTAGTAAAACCTCACTCCATAGACATATTAAAGAGTATGAAAAGGGAGGGTATAACAGAAGAAGAATCTTATTTCAATACTAAAGCTTTTTTAACGGTTTCTGGGCAACTGCATTTAGAAGTTGTTGCAAGGTGAATATACAACACAATTATGCGAAAGACAGACAGTAGAATTGTTAAAGATACATGTACATTGATTGCTGAACTTTTTCAGAGCTCTTACGAAGGTATACACTTTCGGACCAACTTTCAGAGCTGAAAATTCTAAGTCAAGATTGCATTTGTCTGAGTTTTACATGTTAGAGGCAGAAATTGCATTTGTTGATAGTCTTGATGATATAATGGATGAAGTGGAATCACTGATCAAATATGTCACCAAAGATGTAATTGAAAGAGGTGCTTCAGATATGAACGCAATTGGTAGTCAGGAACCAAAGTGGTTAAATCAAAAGTTTACGCGTATAACGTACAATGATGCAATTAAGATATTAGAGAGTAACAATAAGACATTAAAAATTCCTGTATATGGAGAAGCATTTACCAAAGAACAAGAATTATTTTTAGTGGAGCAAAATAATAATATTCCTATGTTTGTTACAAATTGGCCAAAAGAGATTAAACCTTTTTATATGAAAGAATGTAAAGACGATACTTCAAAGGTGAGGGGCATGGACTAAGAATCATGATGCTTTTAACTAATAAGTATTGAGTATTATACTTTTCTTTGAAGGTTGCTGCTATGGACCTCTTAGTACCGTTAGTAGGGGAGTTAGTAGGAGGGAGTTTGCGTGAAGACGATTACGAAAAATTACAGTCAAAGTTACCTTCAACATCTAATCTCTCTTGGTACTTAGAACTTCGTAAACACGGCAATGTTCCAACAGGAGGCTATGGGTTAGGCTTTGAGAGATTATTGCAATGTGTTCTGGGCATTTCTAATATTAAAGACACGCTACCATTCCCCAGATGGCCCCACAATTGCAATTTATAAATAAAGGTTTCAGGATTATTGCGTACTTGATTCTTCCTGAACATAATAGCTATCGTACGCTATTTAAGTACCAAAATAAAGAGTATCATTTAAAAAAAGAAAGAGTAAAGTATTATTTTTACAAAGGAGTTCCATGGATAAATGAGTTTGTCTTTTGAGGATAACATTAACTGTTTACTCGGATGTGTAAAGAAAGCACAATTTTATTCAATTTATTTCAGTGTAATCTAAAACGTTCAATGTTACAAAGTTCCATTATACTAAGGACAAGGAGTAAACAGTAACTTTAATACATACTCACATTTTTTTTTCTAAAAATAAGTTTTATTGAATAAATCTCAACTAAAGGATAACTTTCTTATCAATACCTCTGTTTATTTGTTCAAATAATTTTGAACTTCTAAGGTATTTTTTCAGCAATGACGATTAACCGTAAGGGATTCTTTTTAGAAAGGTAAATTTAGGATTATAAATAAGCAACCAAAGGTAGTCAGACCCCGAATAATCAACAAGATTTCTTTTTATACAACAAAATAATCCTCCTCTAGTAGTAACTGTTTTTCTTCCTTACCCAATATCGTCGCGATTATTTTAATGTTGATATTTTTTTTATGTACATTATAATCAACAATTTCATATATCACACAATTTGTACATCTAACTGAATCGGGTAATATCTCACTCTCACTTGTTCACTTTCTATCTCTCTCTTTCTCCCTTTGCCTTTACTTCTTGCAGGACCTGTCTGGCTTTCGTTCTCGTGAAATGAAATCGGGATTTTACACCTTTAGAAAACAATCGCATCGAGTACCTTTCGAATGCTTTACAAAGTACAAACGGTATGAAATTCTTAGTCTCTTGTGCATATTAATGGTGCATTTCCGACAACTCTGTCACGAAACGCGATTGCACTTCTCGTGTTCGGGAATGCTACTTTGTCCATCATATATCTCGCTCTAATTAAATCGTTTCAATTATTAAATATGTACAGTTCTTATTCTCTTTTTCGACTTAATTAAAACTTAAAAAATGAAGAGCTAAAGACACGCACACGCACACGCACACGCACGCACGCGCGTTCATACTCCCACACATACGCGTTGCATTACATACATTATAACTTATACGACATGATACATAGATGCATAGAAAAAAGGGTCATGATTAATTGTTGCATCAATGATGGCGTCGGAAGATAGAAATGCTCAAGGTAAAAACAGGTATATGAAATCTAACAACGAAAATACATACGCGAAGCACGCACGCCAAAGAGAATGAATAGGACAATAAAAAAAGAGAATAAAAAGAATTCTGTCAGCGTATCATCAGGTCGTATAAGTTGCACAGTTTGTGATGTACGTTGCGTAAATATTTAAATCTTAAGTAACGCTATGCACAAAATACATTCGAGATATCACACGCACACGACTCGCGCGCGCCCATACATACACACACGCACGTATCTCAAATATGTGTAATATATTACAGGTACTATTTACATAATCGAGCAGAGTCCCGACAACTCTTGCCCTCTTTCCACGGGTGGTAAATTGGACAATTTTCTACCTTGCAAAGCAGGTTTCACGGAGGCAGGCACCAAAGGTTCCGTTGCTTCTTCAACGGGTGTCTCGACTACAGGTTTTTCCTTCTCCTTCGATTCTTCCGGATCTTTATTGATACACAACGGCTTCGTAATGTTAATTTTGATGCGAGATGGTGCCGCTGTCATAGCTGCGGGTGTAGAATCCAATTCTACGTTTCCGTCTATGGAACTTTTCACAGCAGCGTACGTTGTGTCGACCGATGCGGGTTCTGCGATTACGCTCTCTTCTGGATCTAATTGTGGAATTATTCCAGGAATTTTAAAAGATTAGTACACATCAAATTGCATTTCAAACGGTGAGCAAAAGAAAGTTTAAAGCGTAAATGTTCTGCAATTAAGTTTATAAATTGTTCGAAAACTGTCGAACTGCACAAATTTTCTAAACTTCCCTTCTACAATGATTCCAATTTCATTTTTATATATTCTAATTATACCGATAAAAATATCAAATATACCTTGTTCTGGATCAACAGGTTCCTCTTTCACTTCCACGTTGCTGAAATCAACACCGCCGTAATCGAATTGCTCTTCTTCCAATTGCTCCTCGGGTTCGTCGATTGGCTCTTCTTTAATTTTAATATTTTCAAAGGAATTATCAATAGTCTCCGGTTGACATCCTTCCATTTCAGTCGTAGATACCGCGTCTTTATCTGCGTTTTCAACATCAACAGATTCCTCGTTATTGTTTTGCGATTCTTGATCTTCCTCTACATTATCGTTCTGTTCTGTGTCCATCGCGTCTACAACCGTAGCTTCATCTTCTTTATGAGTAGCTTCAAAAGATTCTTCCTGAACGATTCCTTCCATCATTTCAACGGTTGCTTCTGTTGTTTCGTTTTCGGCATTCGACGTTGCCGCGTTTGATTCTTCAGTCTTAAGTTCATCCGCGAGAGTTTCATCGGAACTTTCCTTCTTTTCATCCTCCATTTCTTCGATGGTTTCCTCGAGTGCCAGCGCCGACTTTTCCAAAGCTCTCTGGTGACGTGGAAAAAAAATGAAAAGTATTAGATTTCGATTTGTTAAGTAGTGTATCAGTCCAAATGTGTGTTGCTAGTAACTATAAACGTGCAACAAAGAATTACGGAAATAAAATTTGTCATTTTCAGTCTCTACATTGTACTAACGTATATACAGGATTATCCATAGTATGTGAACGTCACTTGAGGGTTCGCCTCTCAAATAACAGTTAAATAAGTTGTACATAGTATTCGCTCTCAAAAACAGTGAAATAGTTGTACATAGTATTTTAGGGTTGTTTCCATTACGATGCAATATGTACTTAATAAGTTTCAATATATATAAATAATTTTACCACCATTGTCATTATAACGTTTTCGAAATTCTAAAAATGAACACGATGAAGAACTGAGTAGCACATGTATATCTCTATGAACAAAAAATCTATGGAAAGGAAAAAGACGAACTGAAAGATATATTGCAGCCTTTACTTTACGTTCATCAGTGCCTAATTACTTCCACTATATCTATACGTGAAGAAACAGTGCAATATATTAATTATTATTAATAAGCACATACCACAAGACTCTTTTCCTATTTTTTTGTAAGAATGCAACAAATAGAAAATTCGTTAATAAACTTATATCCATACGTAATTGCTCGAATATATGACGGAAAATTGTCAACACACACCCTATTACAAGAGAAAAGTTACAAACCTTGTAGTCCTCTAGACATAGTGGATGGTAATTCTTTTCTTCGAAATTAATTGCCGGTCTTAAATGCCACTCCTCCTTCTCTTCGTTGTAAAATTGTTCAAATGCATCATGGCACACTTGGCACCTGGAATCCTCGTCAGATCCAGTAGGAACACTAGGTTGCAACGCTTCCTGAGGAGACTCTTCAGCTGCAATACCTTCTGTATCCGCTGTTTGCTTTTCTGTTTCGAACCAACTTTGTGCTGAAAGAAAAAGAAAATGCGTTAGACATTTTAATTATACCAAGTACAAGTCACATACTGTAGAAGCATGCAATTTTTAAATCCTGTACCTCTATCTTCCAGGTCTTCGATTTCCTCAAATTGTATCCAATCACTAACATCGTAGTACCATGGCCGTGAATGAGCTTTCCTGGCAGAATCCCTTTCTCGTCTGTTCTGTCTGAAATGCCAATCCAGATGGTGACTGTACCGAGTTGCCAATTCTGGCGCGAATCTAGCACCGCAAGAGCTACACTGCATGCCACTGTACAATGCTGCTGCAATCGCCGGTTGTTTACTGCAAAAAGTACAATTATACATGTATCAACGGAAACTAAAAATGCAATCTTAACTAACGCTAAACATCGATGCTAAGCATTTTCGCAGAAATATGCTTACACTTTCAGCGTCTCTGGTTTATCGAACGAGACAGGAATAATTTCCGGCTCCTTCTTTTCTTCCTCCTCTGGTTTCTTTTGCTCGGTGAGGTTTGGTACAATACCTGTTTCGACGAGCCTCTGGAATAGCTCGTTCATGTTCAATGGTAACGACAATGCAGGAGCAGTTGTCGCTGGATTCTCCGCTGGTTCTGCTTGATAAGACAAACCAGACGCTGGTGCCATCGCGGATGGTAATACCGAAGATAGTATATCCAACTGCAAGTCTGAAATTAAGAGAATTTTGGCTACAAGACTAATGAAACGTTTCACAGAAATGTACACTGAAGCTACGCCCAGGAACTCGCAAGAGAACTGCAAATATTACTCTACCAATGCAATATTTACCCGGTTTAGGAGTAGATCGAAGATCAGAGCCGTCCTGTGAGGTTGATTCCAGTTCAACGGTAGAGAATTGCGCTGGTGCAGCGGCCGCGTCCACTTTTGGTTTCTGCGTCACAATTGGCGGCGGTGTAGGTGGCGATTCGATTGGTTCCTCGCCTCTCATGCCAGCGATTTTAACGTAACCGGGCCGAACGTCTCTTGGCAACACCGAAAATCTTATAAAATGCTTCTTGTCCCTAACAATAATAGGCTTAGGCAGTCCTCCGAATTCAACTTTAAACGGACGTCCGTTCAAAAGAACTGTTTGCAGCGAGTCTATAAACTCAAGCGTATGTGGTTTTCCTTCGATTTCAAATCTGTAAAAATTCAATGGTGTTTTAATGTTGAAAATTGATCAGAATTAAAATCAAATGATGCACGTAGTTATATAAAGAAACATTACATTTGTGGTTTCGCGTCCAAAAAGACCGGCACCATGTTCCTGGCATTAATGATAAGGTTAATTTTAGCAACTACCAAATCGGTTCTCTTTACGGTACCAATCTTGACTTGCGGCGGAGGTCCTTCAAGCTTGATACTGACTTTCTTACCGCCGAGATCTATTGTTATAGGCATGCCGCCGAAATAACATTCATACCATCGGTCGTCAACATATAATTCTCTCGTTGGCGCACCTAATTTAATTCTGAAAACCACGTTAAGTCATTTATTAATTTCTCAAAGATGTACATTAATAAGCAGACTGGGTGAATATCTGAATACATACCTGTGAACTTCACCTTCGTACATGAACTCTTTGTATTGATCATTAAATGCGCAAGTTATAGTATCTTTGTCATCGATTAAAATTCGTCTTATACCGTCCTGGAATCCAATCTCCCTCGGATCGTCCCAATTCATGAACACTACTCCGGTTTGTCCATAATATCTAATTTCGCGTGGTATGTTATCAATGTTTATAGACTTCATGGTATCTCTTGCAATTTCATCTAACAATTTCGGATCTGGCGGTGGTAGTCCACGGCTATGGGTATTCGAATTCTTTGCAATTGTACTCGAATAATTTTGATCTCCATCTTCAAGATCGAATTTCGAGGACGAACTTGGCGATACATTTCTTGTGGCTAAAGAAGTTATGCTTGAGTTCGACATAAGATTTGATATTGGTCCATTGTTTAGCATCATTGCGGGACCGTTTATGCCTGACAGTGATATGGGCGGATTAGACATGCCCATTGGACCGATTGGACCGTTCGGTAAAAGATTCGACATGAGAGGTCCGTTTGGTCCCATAGGTCCCATCATTCCCGGTCCCAAACGGGGATTCGGACCGAGATTATGATTAAAACCACCGTGATATTGATAATCTGGTCGCATTGGCCCAAAGTGTCTTGGATTCTGCCATGGACCAACAGGTCTGAAGTCTGAATTGAAGTGTCCTTGAGGACCATACGCTGGACCTGGCGGATGTGCCCACGGCCCTGGTTGTTGCCATGGTTGATTTTGCCACCTCGGACCATTCGTGTTCCGTGGAAGTGGATGATCTTTACTCCTCATGACTTCTTTATCGCTCGATGGACTGAAGGTCGGTGCACGATCACCTGAACCAGCTATATCCAAATTTACACCTTTCTCCCAGACAATTGAACCCCCTTCCTTCTCCTTACGTTGTGCAGCTCTCAACTTGCGATCCTCACTCATATGTAGAACCTCTTGAATCAGAGTGTTGTATTGTGTTTTAGTAATAGAGCCTTGATTCAACTGTTCGGCGGCTTGTTTCATTATTATCTCAATATTTCTGTCTTCATTCCTCTCAGGCTTGTCATTCTCCCGTCCTCTTCGACCTGGCCTGTTATCTTGATCCTCATTGGACAGAGTTCTTCTTCTTTCTTTAGGATCATCCGGTAGCTTATTGTAAAGCCTGAGTCTACCCAGTCTGTCTCTATTACGGTCTCTACTATCCCGTTTGTCGTCAGTATTATTGGCTTGCTTATCCCTGTCATTCTTTGATGGTGTCTTCAACTTCGCCCATCCATCTTTGCCATCTTCACCCGATATCACAGGTGGAGGAGGTGTCGGCGGCCGTCCAGCTTTCGGGTGAGTTAGAGTACGTAGATCGACATCCTCGTTTCCAAATAATCTGCAACATTAAACATGCAAAGTCAGTGTTCAGTATCTATACCATTCTAGAAAAGTAAAAAAAAAAGCAAAGAGAAATAACAAAAATACGTACGCATCAAATTTCTCGGTCTTTGTTTTCTTAGTTATAGATGGTTCCATGTGTTCTGAATTTTGCCTTTTATTGGTATTAACTGGCGGCGGCAACACGCGTAAATCTAAGTCTTCTTCTGAAAAACATTTCAAAACAATATGAATTATCTTGTTCAACAATTATCAACTTTCATATGCATATGTTTTAATTTTACCAGCACGTAGGATCTTTGCATCCTCTTTTGCATGCTAGTTTTATGTCTTGTAAAATAATGAATCTGTGCTTTGCTCAAGAGGAGAGATACATGTTACTTATAAATAATACATGTTTACATATATTTCAACCCTTTCCAATCTTGTAATTGATACTAGGGCTGAATACCTTGTTCACAAATATTTCAAGTAAAAGGTGCAGCATTAACGAAAGCAAGTTAGGAGAACAGATCCGGGTTCTATTACATATTGATTAAGTGAACTCACCACCATCGAACAATGTAAAATCAAGTCAATATATATATATATATATATTCTATCTGCAATAGGCTTATCAAATATAGATGTGAAAGAATGCAAGTTATTGACTCACTCTTTTCTGGCACGGAAGCAGTTGCACCTGGAAGAGGTAGCGTTGCTCTCAAGTCTTCGTCTTTGCTGGATGACTCCAAAGTTGATTCCGCAGCGGTTTGACCGTTTCCAGCATTTGCTGGAGACCGCTCGGGGCTAAGACTGCCGTCCTTGTTTCGCCTTACGTAATTTCTTTGTCTAGCGTTTGGACGAATTTCTTTGAACGCGGGTGGATGAGGAGGAGAGACTATCAGTGAACCAGATTGCTCCTCCTCAGTGACACCGCCGGAACTGCTTACACTTGAATTCGACTTTGTATCGTTACGCCTGGGAATTCGATATGGAGGGCTTGGACTGCGCTTTCTCGATTTCGTGTTCTTCTTTCGGTTTTTAGAGGGTTGAAAGGATTGGGGAGAGGTACGCGAGGATGGTGAACTGTCTCCACTGTCCTTTTCACGAGATTTCGACCTAACAGGACTTACGTCTCTGTCGATTTTCGGTATCTTATTCGGAGATGTCTGAGGTTGCTTAGATCGCGACTTGTTAACTATTTTCCTATGCGAGGACTTCGAGGAAGTGGAAGATTTGTCGATCGTCGACGACGAAGAGCTCCGTGAGTTGGAGCCCTTCGAGTCTTTCGCCTTGGAATCGTTGCTCCCACTTCCTCTACAGCTCACGGACAACGTTGCCGAACTACTAATTAGCTCAGAGAGAATCTGAGAACCTTTGGAACTATTACTGTTTAGGTTACCACTACTATTACTAGACAATCGAGGGTCTTTCTTTTGACTTGTTCGATGCGACACAGCATCTTTATTTGCGTTACCACTGAAATTTTTATTGTTATTATTGTTGAGGTTCGTATTAGCATTATTGTTATTACTAGCGTTTATCGTCGCAGTATCGGAGCCGGCAAGATTTGTTGGAGACTTGTTGATAGTGCTAGTCACAGCCTGTTTCGAAAGTAACTGCTGTTTTAATTGATCTGAAAGTACAGTGTTTGTATTTGCCGCTAGCTGCGTTTGGCCTTCACCCCGCGTATCCTTTTGTGTTGGTGTACTTATTCGCTGCCGTGGATCCATGCTTGATACTGCAACATCTTGAGCTGGTGTTGTTTTTAATCTTGGATCACGAGACACAGGCTTAGCGGATGCTACTGCTATACTACTAGCTGGCGCTATTCGTGGACCATTGTTCGTCCCAGCGTTCTTCAGAAGTGAAGCAGTCGCTGCTGGAAACTAAAGAAAACAAAAAACGTTGTTTTTAGAAAAGCAATGCACACTTTTTTCCACAGGAATTCGGAATATTTTTTATGCAATTAGTTACCTGTTTTGCTACTGGTTTTGGTGTTTGAGGTGGCGCCGTAAGTGCGACAGATTTTCCTTGTGATGTAGTATCAACGCTGGGTGTAACATGGGTCGTAGCCGCAACCTAAGTACAAAATAAACATAGTTTATCAATCTCGTGTATTTTATTTCCCTTGTGTAAAAAGTCAATCTTCACTTACCAATTCAGCTTTTAAATTTCCTGCCTGTTTATCAAGTTGCCGTTGCTGTTGTTCCAAATTAGCCTTAGCTTGAAGTAATTCCAATTCAATTTTTTTCTTCTGTAACTCTAATAGTTCTCGTTGTTTCTTTAGTAACTGTTCTCGCATTGCTGCTTCTGTTGGTGTCACAGGATCACCTGGAGGCAGCTTAACGGGTGCTACAATTGGTTGAGACACGACCGCGGTTGTCGGTTGTTGAGGCTAGAAGTGATTATAAACATTATTATAAAATTGCTAAGGAGCACAACAGAAATGGGAGCTCTTACTACTAGGATATCCGAGTACGTCTATAACTCGATTTCCAGTTCGAAAACTGAATATAAGGATATGAGGATCTTAATTCAGCCCTCATTGGGTACACCTTTACCGAGTACTCATGTTCATAGATCTGAGAAATAGTAAGAGCCCCTAGTTATAAATTGATTCTTCTTACCATGGAGAAAAATCGAGGATTGACGTGAATAGATCCTGAAGAAACACTAGTAGGGGAGGCAGTGATCGGCCAGGCAGGATCAATACTTTGCACCCGTACATCCAAGGAAAACAACTTCTTTGCAGGGAAAACGTCGTTCCATGTTTGCCTCAACTTCCACATACTGGCTCGTGTGTTCTCATCCACCTGTTTATTTATGCAACAATTATTATTCTTGGATCACCTATAGATTCTTCTAGCAAGGGAAAATGTCAATCTACAACTTTGCAAGGAAGTGATAGTGCAGTAATCCAGTATTGACTAAACAATTATCTTATAACATCACAGGGGATAAGATAATCTTAAGGCTGTAATTCGTTTTCTCTTTTCTGAAGTAGATACGACATGTACAAAGTATATAATATATGTACAAAAAGAACATACCTTTTCGAACACTCCACAAAAAGTGTTTACAATATTTTGTGTGAAGAGATTTAAATATGCTCCATTCACATTCTTCACAATTGAATCAATCAAATACAGAACGGGTAATTTGATGTCACTTCTCACCTATTGAAACAAAATATATACTTTCATTTATACCCAAGTTTGAAGTTATTGACGAATTGAAGCCATCATTTCATACCACAATCAATTTAATATAAAAAGAAGAAAAATCGAATAAAGTATGTGCATATTATATGAATGCTATTACTTTAGAACAACATTTTAATTCTTTAAAAATTAATTTATTCTGTCTCTCAAAGTATGTATCTTTTAAGTGATATATCTGGAATAAAATAAAGAAAAGCTTATTTTCACTTTACACAAACATAAGCTTCATACAACTATATTTGTATTTCCTGTAAGTAATAACTTGTAATTACAAAGTTGCAATATTTTTTACACGATTAAACGAAAGAGGGTATGAAACATAGCTTTGCTACTACTAGAAATAAAAATATATCAACACTAAATATTTCTAAACAAAATACAAGGAATAAATTTTGAATGTACCTACAAAGGCTATACTTCCAAAAACCAGTCACATCCAATTTAGCTGAAACTAGGCAACTCGAAATTTAAGGCTCAAAATTTTTCAGATTGTTTTAGATTTGAGTTTTTAAAAATATTTGATCATAATTTTCGAGTTGCCAAAAATTCTTCTCGTAAACATCTTTTTTATACAAAATGAGACTATTTCAGCTAAATCGAGCATGACCAGTTTTTGGTAGGTTTGTTCCTAAAAATTATATATACAATAATAATTTATATTAAACATATATTGCAATGACTAGACTGCAGATTTTATGCATTTATAATAAAAATGGGTTGGTAAAATTTGAAGGAAAACATTCAGATAATTGAAGTAAGAAATAAATGTGTATCTGGCATCCATCTCTTACAATCGATGGAGAAAATTTATATTTTGCACGAAGATCCGCAGTCTAGTAACGACATAAAGGCAATTTTCTATTATACACAGAAATATTCTCTATTATAATTGCAATGAATAAGTTACCTTTTGCAGATGATTCTCAACCGCTTGTACAATTGCTGGTGCATGTTCCATATTGTCCTCTGCCAGCATAGTAAGCATATTAATCAATGGCTTGCTATTGATCGTCAGGTCGGAAAGCGATGAGATATACTCATCTGCTATTTCCTTAGACTTTGTTGACGTCATGATGTTGTCAGTTGAGAAGCGCAACAAATCTTCGTCAAATGGATAGTGGTAATTACACTACACATACAGAAAGCAGGTGTTAAATAAACAAACACGTTTTTACATTATGGGAAGGCAATGAAAGGAACACGTATATATTATTCATCTTTTATTAACATATTATATTCAGTTATGTGACTTTATTGATCTATCTTATGATGCAACTGTTGCTATGGTTTTCTAAGATACTTTTAACAAGAAAAACTTCATAGACTTAACACTTCACCTAACAGGTGATCACGAATAGTCACTCAAAGATTAACAATTAGGAGCTTTCTAATAACTTTTTCAATAGTGATGGCAATTTTCATTCATTGACCAACAAGTTAGTCTCGAATAACGTTTTTTTTTTGGTATTTTTAATTAGAACAAAATTATTGAACTTCCAGATATGGCACAGTCATTTAAAAACTTATTAATAGGCTTCCAGTAGGTCAAGTGTTAAGTACAATTTAAACATGAATTAATTATAAATCTTATTGTCCACAAATACGATGCTATTCAAATGTTCGAGTGTTTATATCGCGAGAATACAAATATATTCGTAAATCGTCAATATTAAAATTGAATGAACAACTGAATAAACATTAGTCGTCATTACATACATATGACACCGCAGCAAAATCAAGAAACTCCAATAGGTAAGGATTTTCTACGAGAAAGTAATCTGTGCGACGCGTCTCCTTAGCTTTCTAAGGCGGTTAAAGCTATTACACTTTTACTGAATCGTGTAGAACAAAAACGATTTAGAACATGCTCACAAAATTCCGAAAAAATCGTTTCCAGCGAAACGAGCAAACGAGATCGTTGACCTTAAAATGAGTCCAAATTGATAAGAGGAATTTAGCACATTAACTGTTTCTATTTATGTAATATTATCTGGAACCTTTTTCACGAGAAATTAATAGACTTTAGACACATATTGATTTTTTTCCGTTTGCCTCGGGGTTCTACACTTCCGAAAACTCGTTTTCGTGGCACCGTCCTCTTAATGTTCACGCACGTTCTAGAAGTTCAGCACAAATACCGAAGTGTATACGAATAGCAAACACGCATCTGGATTTCCTGAACGCCCGTTCAGCGAACTTGAACGACATTCGGTTTCACTGGCTTCACGTGCAGCCGGCGAGTACCGCCGTGAACACGATAAGCAACACTGGCCAACATTTACCTTCTTTAACGCATTTCGAACAACAGGAATATCCCGAACCGACGATTATTTTGACTTTTCGCGACAATCACGCGGACTCCACTGCTTACACCGAACGGGATATCCACGTAAAATGGCTGCCATTCCTTTGTACCTTCTAACGGGATTACAGGTATAGAACTGTCGTCGTGATTGGTGGGTTTCCACGATCTGTCGGTTGAATTTCAGGGAACAACCAATTACAGGCCTCCTTACAAACTCTGGCACAACTAGCTTGCTTGGTAGTAGCAAAGTTTCGCGATTATCCCGCACGCGTCGCTGGCGAGCAAAATTGAAGAATTTAGGCACGTTTTCATTACCGCGATTAATTTGAACATATGTACACAATACAATCTCAAGCGATTAGTAACACTGTACAACAACAATTTTGATCATTCTTACAAATTTTGAATATTTCTTACAGACACTTTTACAATTTTAGGGAATCTAATTTAACCCTCATCCGTCCCTCATTTCATGAACTGAATCTGTCCCCGGGCTGTGATGCCAGAATCGTGGGATGTGATATTTTTCCCCTCCGCTGGCTCAACCGGCTCGACCCCCCACTCTGACGTACTATCGGCTTCTTCCGTTGCTTCTACTGCACACGCGCTTGCGTTCGCTGCATGCGTCATGCTTTAGACTAGATACTAGCCGAATAAGATGGTCAAAACTGTCCTTAGAGGTTTTTCAATGGCTATTGAACTATTCGAAAGCTGACCAAGAAATCCCCTCTGAATAAAATTTCAGCCCTCTAGCTTGCCCGTGAGGGTAGTTACAGGGTATATTAGATTTTGTGTTTCTCTGCGTATTTTCCGATCTTACAGGCGTTCTAAAATTCTGAAAAATGTGACATATTTTGGATCCTAAGGCGCATTTCTGAGAATTTTTTCAGATTTTGTGTGTTGCAAACTGTGGTCGTAAAAAATGAGAAACCTCAACATTATCGGAAAAATAAGAAAACATGCTATTTTACTGTTTGGTTCCCTGATGAAGTACTATAACAGGCAGTGTTGTCAATTTTTTCATTTTTGTTGTTGTGGTACGTCATTGTCAAAAACAATAAAAACCGAATTTTTTCGACGTTTCTGCTGTGAGGAGGAAAGTTACACTTCTTGGCTTTACCGTGGGTATATATTAAGTCATTTTTAGCATTATTACATTGAAACAAACAATTGTTTGACCTGAAAAATGTGATTTGAGAGAAAAAAAATTCTATTCCATGCAATATATTCCTGAATGTTCGCAACGTTTGCAACATCGCCGGTGGGCAAAGCGGTAGGGCATCAGTTTACTATACGCAGGTAGACGATCCGGGTTCGAGTTCGACAATGGTAATAATGTTGGGGCGTACGGTCGAGATTTTATTGCTTTATGACTGGGAGATTTCGTGGACTTTTGTAGTGATTTGGTTATTGCGGATTACCACTATATGTATAGTGTGCGATGACCTTTAAGAACCTACTGACCTGCACCGCCGCACCGTCGCCGTTTTTACGGCCCTCTAACAAAATCGCAGTTGTTACAGTAAAATAAGAAGCGATTGTGTAGGCAGTGCTAGTGATCGCCACTCGAAACTAACTGCGCTCAAACTCCGGTAATCCGCACTAGAAAACTCCGCAAAAGTCCACGAAGTTTTCCAGTCATAAAGCACTAAAAAGCTCGACCGTACGCCCCAACATTATTACCATTGTTAACTCGAACCCGGACCGTCTACCTGCGTGTAGTAAACTGATGCCCTACCGTCGAATCTACGGAGGTGTCTTGGCACCTAGCTGCTATGATCTGGGCAATAAGATACGTCAACAAATTTAAATCAAAATATCTAGTTTAAAGCGTGCCGCGAAAGCAAGCGCGTGCGCAGTAGAAGCAATGGAAGAAGCCGATGGTACATCAGAGTGGAGGGCCGAGCCGGCTGAGCCAGCAGAGGGGAAAAATACCACGTCCCACGATTTTGGCATCACAGTCCCTCGGTGTCAAATTGACACAGTGATAAAAAATCGATAAAATAACAAGGTAAACAGTTATTTTTCGATGTCTTCTTATTCAAATTGATGAGTTAACATTTACATCTTAGGTTTTTCGATTATGTGTTTCGCATTAAAATAATAATTATAAATAACAGAACAGTATAACTTATTTCGGGAAAACTGTGTCAAATTGACACGAGGGACGGATGAGGGTTAAAAGAAATAAACAAATTCCAATTTTCAGAATTATATCTGTTTTAATCGCAATAGTTTGACGCGAGAGAATATATATATATATATATATATATATATATATATATATGCTACAACAACGTTTAAAATGCCACGAGAATTTAAAGAATTCAAACATATCTCAAATGCTACAATCTTTTATTTGCATTAGCAAATTCAATAAAATGTATGTTTTTCATAATGTGAAGAGAATATAAACAATTTCTAACCGGAATTTATCGTGTATAGAGAATAGACGGACTAAATAAAAAAGCCGTACATTTACATGGTAAAATCTACATTCTATAAACAAATGAAATGAAAACATATTTCAATACTGTACGCATGATACGATCAGATACGACATTTCAACTGAAATATTTCGATTCATGTAACACGTTTACCAACATTCTGTTTGCAACACACCATATAAACTGCAGAATACAAGTAACTATCGAATACATGGAAAATTCATTAGAACTTGCGTGAATGAGTAATTCGATCAAATTCGTAAGCTGTTCTTTTACGTGGACTATTAAATGGGGCGTAATTATCTGCCGAGGAAAGAGAAACGCTAATGACATAATCCTTAAATTGGTCTATTTGTTACGCGTGATCTTACGGTCTCTTTGATCTCTAAAACGAGGCTACGTCATGAGTCAATGGCGGGGTCCGAAGAAAACGTCATTTTGACAGAATGGCAGAGTATCTCGCATGCGGATCTCGATTTATGTTGAGCGCGAGTTCTTTTTTTACTTTATGAAAATGAAGCGCCGTGTGTTCAGTGAACCGCGGAGAAACGACGAACGAGGAATAATGCCGTGAATGGACATTTTTCATTGGCGCGTTCGAAAAGAAAAGTGTAGATTTTGTTCGAAGCATATCGCGCACACGAGTTTTCGAATCGCCGTGAACGGTGAGCGATCGTGTAGGATCGTGATCGTACTATCGTACTTGTATCGTGCTCGCCAAATGCATCGTTAGTTTTGCACAGAACTCCTGACCGTAACACGGTACAGATATGTGATGGAGGATTATAAATTTCTCTTTAAAGTTGTTCTCGTGGGAAACGCGGGTGTCGGCAAGACCTGCCTCGTGCGCAGATTTACCCAGGTATACACACTGTTCATTAGTTTTACAATAGTTCTTATATGTTATTCGTATCGTGAATTGATGTAAGTTCACTCCATAGAGAATAACGTTTATATCGTTATTCGAAATATTCGATATAAACATCCGTCGTAATGACAGTTCGGTTATTAATCTTAATAAACTTTATAGAAATTTCTTTTTCTATACATTATCAGCGATGAAAAAAATACGTACATTGTTTATAGGGATTATTTCCGCCTGGTCAGGGTGCAACAATAGGTGTTGATTTTATGATTAAGACTGTAGAAGTTGAAAATGAGAAAGTTAAGGTATGCATATGATGTAATACATTATGATTCATCCAATGTAGCAGCATATGCTTTTTCGAATGAGTTCATGCTACGTATAATCATTGCGGACTTTCTTTTAGCTTCAAATCTGGGACACTGCTGGACAAGAAAGGTTTCGTTCAATAACTCAAAGTTATTATAGATCAGCTCATGCTCTAATCTTAGTATACGATATCTCTTGTCAGCCTACATTTGATTGTTTACCAGATTGGCTGAGAGAAATTGAAGAGTATGCGAGTAACAAAGTTCTTAGGATATTAGTAGGTATGTCTTATGTATTTTCTGCAGTGGAACGTTGTTGTTATTATTATTATTGTTATTTTTATTGTATATGATCTATTAACAGGTAATAAAATTGATCGGGAGGATAGGGAAATACCGATGCATGTAGGAGAAGATTTTGCACAAAGACATGGAATGTACTTTTTGGAAACATCTGCCAAAGAAGCAGAAAATGTAGAACGATTATTCATGGAAATTGCAGCTGAACTCATGGAGGTAATTGAACAACAGATTGATTGTTTATTTATTAAGAAACATCTGTCCTAGGACTGAATTATATCTAGGTCAATGAATATTTTAGCAAGCACGTAGCAAGGAACTACCTAGATATGAAACAAATACAACATCGATAAATGGAAAGACAACAGCAATCGGTGATACAAGTAACTGTGGTTGTAGTCGACTTTCTTAAGTAGCTTTTATATGTAATATTAAGTCATTTAACAAAACACGAAGTTTCATTTGCTGCATATGCATGTAGGAGACTGTCATACAGTTTTTATAGACAATGGAGATTGAACATGATATTAATCAATCTTTTAGAATTAAAAAAAGAGACAATTCTCGTACCAGCACATCTTTGATATTGTATGTTAGCGTCTAGTGTTATATAGTATAAATTATATTGACAGTTTTGTTGCAAAAAGTATTTAATACTTGAAACGAAAATGAACTTTAAATGTGTTGATGAATATTTGTTCAGAAAATAGTATGTTTTCATAGAAATTAATTGATGAAAACTTTTCGTTACAGTTTTATATGGTTGATTTATACTAATAATAAATCATTTCAGGCCTGTGCTTGGGCATTTAACAACATTTCCATAAATAGAATTATACTATATTTTTTTATAGTATCTTTTGTTGTGTTGGAAAGTACAAATAAATATCTCAAATTTGATGACTGAATTCGAAGTCATCTCAGTGGATATAACGTTTCTACTAAACACTTGTAAGCCTAATATTATCCAGAATTTTTTTAAATGTGCAATATACGTCTAAGTATTTATTACATTGCTATAAAGATTTACTGAAGCTTGATATTGGAAAGCAATTGATTCTATACGTTTTTAACATATAGTAATTAACAAACATTATTATACAATCATTTTTTATATCGATCATCAATGCTGATTACAATAGGCGAGTACACGCAGTTTTCAGTAGCAGGATTTATACAACCAAAGTTTTGTTGTATTTGTTTAAGATTTTATTCATGGTTTCAAAGCAACAAAGAATTATTGCTTGTTCCATTTATGCATTGTTTAATGTTATTATTTATGAATAGTTTATTGTTGTCTATATTTTATCAATATCACAATGTTTTTAGCACATTGCTCTAGTCCTTGTACCTATTACATTGTAATAAATTTATATATAGGTATACAATAAGTATGCATTTTTATTAGATGATAATGTGCACATCATATTCTTTTGTTTGATTTACTGCGTTTCACTACGATCACTAGATATCAAGAAAATCTAACATTTCTAAAATACAATCATTATAGGGATGATCCCTTTTTAAAAAATTACACTTATCCGTAGTTGAAACAGTTTATGATAATATTAAAACTAGAATTGTATGTGTGAAATGGATAGAACGATTTTTCTGTTAATCATGAAACTTATAGTGTATCTGTCTTATTTAAATACATAATAACATAATATACTAAAGAACATTGTGATTCTTGTGCAATTAAGTTATTTCAACCGGAAAAGTAAAGCTTCTAATTGCTGTCGCTGTGCAATAACATGTTCATTGTTAATAACATATACTGTAAATTTTAAACATTATTGAACAGAAAATAAGACTTGTAATTAAATTGTACTGGTAAAAACATATCAGTTCGTACGTGGACAAAACGGTAATTGTAAAATGAGGGACTTTCTAACTTTTTCAACAAAACATTGTTGTCTTAAATATGTAACTCGTAAAAGATATTAAAAATGCTTATTACTGAATCATTTAATAAAAAATACCATTTCTAAAAATCAAATTTGCAGATATAGGAAGCGATTTAAACGACGGATTTTTTCACATTTTATGCAAGATTTTTATAGGTTGCCTCGATTTTATCTCATTATTTCATGTGTTCATTAACGTACAATTTTCAGTGTGCTATTAGGAATGAATTTTACAAGAAGTATGTTATAGGCATTTCATATTGGCAAGTTTTTCAACAATTGTATGTTGTATAATTAATTGTAAACGTTTATAAATTTGCCAAGCAAGCATTCCATATAAATAAAGAAATTATACTTAAAATTACACGTTCGTTTGTGTATTAAATTGTTTCTCATTAATGAAACCGATTGTACTAACTTATAAATTAAATATCTATTTATTTTATAATATTAATAATGAAGTACAGTGTTCAATTTCAAATGCAGTTAATAGTTATTTGTACCATCATTATACATATTCGAATACACTTTTATGCTGTACTTGTTGAAGAGACAAGTCTATTAACTTGTCCTGCACAGATGAATCCAAAGCATCTGGATGTTCAGGACTAGGAAGGCAGTTACTAATGTACACACCGCCTTTATTTTCTATTGCTTTGTTCACGGCTGCATACACGATGGAAGTAGCTCCTTGTCTCGCATTCTAAAAACATGTTCCTTTATGAAGTATCTAGTTTTTAAACTCATACAATATCTATTTCTTAAAGAATCACACTACTGTAAAATCACTAAAAATTCCAAAATTTCTTCCTGCTTAAATAATAGTATGAAATCTCTCGAAAAATTTCTCAACATATTAACGGAAATCTTTATGAGCAAAACTTTTTGTGAAGGAAAAAGTCTTTTTATGAAAAAAAAAAAAACATTAGTGCAGTGCCTTCTGACAGCCCTTATAATAATTTTGAAAAATTTTATAATCGTTTTCACTAATTTGTAATATACTAAAATAAAAGGCCGATTTAATTGAACATTTAGTATTTTTGTAGTTACAGTAGTCTAACTCTTTAATTTCTCCTTACCTTCAAAATAAATTGTAATAATGATTTGTATCTCCAAATGAAAGTATGTACAAAAAGGTCTGTGCACACTATACCCGGATGCACGGAATACACATTTATATTATAGTCTCCTTCTTTGAGTAGCTTTTGCAATTTTGTAGTAGATATCACTTGTGCTAGTTTACTTTGACCGTATGCATTCTCAGTGATAAACCGCAGTCTATTTAAAAACCAAAGTTCAGATAAGAATTACAATGAATTGTAAATGGTGGTAATATAATTAGTCAAAAAAGTAAAACTATACTTGTTATTGATGTCTTTGAAGTTGATTTTACCCAGGAGATGAGCACAAGAGCTAACATTAACAATTCTACTTGACTGTTCCGAATTCTTGGCACTACCAGCTTTCAGTAATGGTAATAGAAGAATTGTTAATAAAAAGTGTGATAAATAATTCACACCCCACTGTCCTTCGAACCCATCTACCGTCTCTGTATAAGGAGTGAACATGATACCAGCTGGAAAACGTTAAATTATACATGTACATGAATATTATGTTAATGAAATGGTGCTTTGTACATGTTAATAAAATGAACATTACCATTATTTATCAAGATATGAATTTTTGTGTAGTCTTTTCTTATCTGTGAAGCAAACTGTTTCACTGATTCCAGAGAAGCATTATCAAGTTTGTAGACCTTTGCATTCCCAGTTTTAACACCGGACTCTCTAATTTGTTTAATTACTTCCTCACCAGCACTAGGTGTTCTGCAAGCTGCATATTTTTATTTTAAATGCATATTATACTATTAGTTCTCAAATAGAATTTTTAAATTATTGAATTGATATCAGTGGTTTATTATATGTATACAACATACTTACCAATTATTACTTCCATATCAAGTTCTAAAAGCATTCTAACCACCTCAATCCCAATTCCTCTAGAGCCACCTGTTACAACAGCAATTCTACCAGTCTGAGGGGGGCAAACTAAAAACAAATTAATTTCACCTGATTCATAATGAATTATAATAACTTAACGACGGAAATGTACTTTGTTCGGTATATTCATGATTTATGAAAATGAGGTCTTCAACTATGTATCAGAAATTAGTCACGTGAATAAAATGAATATGTAAGCACTCATTTAATTTATCTATACGTACACACACACATCGTACATAAAAAATTCTGTGTATTTTAAATATTTCTAATATAAAAATATTATTTTAAATACGACGATAAATTCCGGCGTCTAAAATACTGCTGACAAAACGAAGTTTGTATTTCTGATTGCAAAATGATCGGGAACACAATATTGTGCGCGATGCAATTTAAAAATATTCAAACAATTGATGATATTTTAACAATATTTTAGTCGAGTTAGTTCCACTTACCATTTTTATTGTGTTTTGCGTTGGCCCAATCAACTGTGATCTCTTTGGCACCTAAGTAGGCGTACTTTATGAGGTAGAAAAGTCGAAGGAGATAAAGGGGCCAACTTTCTTTGGATTTCCGATACGCGAGAACACTCGCGAGTATAAGACAAATGGAACCGATTAGCATCATTTTTCTGTGTCGCTTCCTCAAAATTTCGAAAGACGTGTACTTGTGAGTTCCACGGTACAAACGAATTGTCATACTAAACGGACGCTCGCGACTGAAAGATGTTAAATAAGCACGACAAGAACTTCTAGCCCCAATCACTTTTGAGCTACTTTTCCTCTCCTCCTGAGCATAATGTTGCGACCGTTATACCCCCCGTATCGCCTTTAAAGCAATTAAGCGTTTCTTTCTTCATAACTTACAATTGTTATCAAAAGTTTAACGATGAATGAATATATTAGGTGTTGTTTATCGAATACTCCATGTATTGTGTAATTTATTATTCTTTTTTAACACCTACATTATTCCATACATAATAAACATTGTACATATTTTATAAGTATTTTATATTTTTAGGAGTTCTTTGTAAATAATGGATAACATGTAATTAAATCGTGGCGAGCATACATGTATACATAATACATGTATATATACACATATATTTACGCTACAATGTGTATATATATTATGTATAGAATCGAAGTTCTTTTGTACTATTCAAAAAATTTTAAATTGCTCCACGTAATAGAGATTATTTTTCCACAAAGAAAATATTCAATAACCTGCAGGTATTCTATTTCATGAAATAGTATGTAAATAGAATGAAATTTTGTCTGTAGAGCATTGATTAAAAACGTTTATAAATATATAGAGATCAAATAATTTTATATTTAAACATTTTGCCACACATCAAAGAATATTTTCTGTGAAGAAATAACATAGTTTATTAACAATTATATTGCATGGATATCCAGAATTTATCGATTTATCAATAATACTGCCTGATGTACAAAACCGAAGAAAAGAAAATGGAATCGACCAATATTTCGTTCCGGGTGAAAAAGAAAACTCGTACAAATGCATACGAATGTGACATCATTGTTTGACAAGGCGTAAAGTTTCGTGTAACTTGTATAAGTTCATAATCATGCAGCGAGTAAATGTGTATACTAAAACGTTTCCTTGATGTATGCAACTGGTTTGTTAAAAAACAAGACAGTACAACAGGTTGTGTATTTACAGGAGACCAGCCCCGTTACAAAGAACGCCATTATTCGTTTAATACTTTCAATCAATTCAATTATTACTATAAGCGCAGTGATTACGTGAGTGTTCAATCATTCACATGAGTGGTACTTTACTACAACTGTAATTTACTTGTACACATTTATGTATATAACAAAAACAATCTTATAGTCGTAAATAGTGATATTACGCATGCGTTGCACGTTACCCTTGTTATGAAGTCTCTGTTCAGACCTATTACCACGGTCTGTGCCCATTACGTCATGAATATTCATATACTGGGTGAAAAATTTTTTGTAATTGTATCGTCGCTTTGACGCTTGTACGTCAACGCCTCATTACTCTTGTACTAATTGAATAAAATAAAATTAAATAGATAACTGCATAAGAAAGCTGAATAAAAAAAATTTCTCAATATTTCTCTGAATACTTTGAACACACAGTAGTATCATCAATACGTGGTGACGCAGAGAGGCGCGCAATTAGCGGAGTACGAGTAGGGGATTAGCCAATGAACGAGCTCCGTTAGATTATTTTTTTATCGAAAATGGCAAGACAATTTATTATAATACATTTATAATAGACATTGGTCATAAAATGCAAAGATTGCAAGGACTAAATTAATTTTTATATCGTATTATCTTATAATTATTGTCATCAATAAATATGTATCAATGACTATAATTTGTCCAGATTTTACCAATTCTGTTTTAAAAAATGTTGCGTCCACTTTAAACATACAAAAATATGATTATACTAATAACATAAAACCTACTTTGTATTACACATATTTCACTTTTGTATTTTTTAGCAGTATCCTAAAATTCTGTATCACAATTTGATTTTGATGAGAAGCAGCGAGAAAATGCTCATCTCTGTTGCCACCTCGTGGTGAAAATGGAGAATCGTTTTCATGGCAAAGAATCATTCGCACCATCTATCAGGGAAATTAGAAATCTTAAAAACGAAACTCAGGATAATTATTAAGGTACCTGGGGAAGTATACGTGGTCAGTAAATGTGCGTAGATGCTGAGCCGATTCAATTCGACACAATTACCAGTCGTTTGCGTATTTGTAGAAATTTAGATTTTTACTAAGTGAACGAAGATTTGTTCTATCGCTGCGCAAAGTAAGTACACGCCAATTTATTTCTCTCGTCTCGACTTCATTTAAAGATAATTTTTAATCAAATTTAAAATTTGAACGCTGTGCTAATATTTGATTAATACATTGCGGTTTTATTTACATACGTCTAATGCTATTGTTGTAAGAGCTTGCCATAATAACACATTTTTGTGTGACTACAGAGGATTAGTCGTTTGGAGTATTATTTTCTGTTATTCATTAATAAATGATGCCAAACTAGCTGCTTTCACTTTAGAAAACAGGACGTGATTTACATTTTAATGTGTTTGTACCTTTCGTATTTTGATTTTTTTAGATAGGTTTTGCTATATCTGTGTTGAGTGTATGACGAATAAATACATTCTACAATAAGCATATCATTTTATGATATATATATATATAATAATATTTTCTTTTTATGTAGGATGGCAGATACCGCAAATGCAGGGCCAACCACTAATCCACCACAAATGGAGAAGGGTTGGAATGCTTTAAGACAACATGTTATTGACAATAAGATTAAAGTTGGATTGTGGGTTACAAGGCTTTTCACAATTCTATTCACTATTGGTTATATCATTCCTATATTTGGGTATGTTATTTTATGATATTTTCCCAGTTAAACAAGAAATGTAAGCACAGAATTTTAATTTTTAATTTCATACTGTCTTAGCAATCCATATAATATTTATTACAAAGTTTTAATGAGCAACGCAGCCACAAATGCATTGCGCCTACACCAAAGAATGCCGTGTGTTATATTAAACTGGCACTTCTTGGAACTGTTATTTCTAGAAGATTCCTTCCATTATTTATTTTATTCTTTAATATTCCTTTATGCAGCTCCAGTTACATGTATCCTTTTTATTATAAAATACTCATCAACAAGAATACATAAGAATAATTTAAAATTATTATTCCTCAACTAATAATCAGTGGTGTTAACACCTATATTTTTGTTTGCTGTAATGCATTTTTCTAGTTACTTTCTTGTACTACTCGATGTAAGTATGAAAAGTTTCATGTTCTATTTAAAAATTACATAACAGTAACGCAGCTGTAATATATGCACGGTCATTACAGTGACAACCAATACTTATTTTGTGTGTTTCTAATGAAGTGTTTAGGACAGAACAGCTGGTGGGGTGCTCGTCTATTCATATCTTTAGTTGAATTTCAATCTCGAAACATTTTACGTCTGTGTGCGTTATCCGAGATAATTTACTTGCCATTTACAGTGCTTCTAGTATTTACGTATGTATCACCACTATTACGTTAGAGATTTAAAAAATTTAAATTATTATAGGAACTATACATAATTCATTTTTTACAGAGACCGAGCTAGTTTATTAACACCATTTATTTACTACCAATTCTTGAAATTACGTCTCGCGTCACGGAGGAATCCATCTACCCGTAACGTGTTCCACGAACTTAGAAATGGATTAAGTTCAATCTCGATGAAACCATACGTACCAGACATTTTTCGACGGATGATCGCAGCACTATTGTCGCTGACACAACAAATGGTTCCAGTTCGTCAATAATTTTCAATTTTTAAGACGACAATTCTTAAAGATTTCCTAGGGTTCTCGGGTCCATGCAATAACAATTTCATACAATATGATTCGAGGACGAGAAGAGTGCAAATATCAAAAGCAACAGGAAGCCTATGATTTATTGTTTGAGAATTGTATGAAACCGATCAAACCATGACTTTCTGAAAACTCAATCATTATCTTGAATTACTCCTGAATACCAGAAATGATAACGGCAATTTTACAAATATTTCTTACAAATTATGTATCCAAATTTTTTATATTTTGTAATGCCTACTATTGATAATGACTCAAGATTTACCATATAATTCAGAATTATTGTAAACGATAGTATAACAATCTCGTTGTAGCTTACATCATTAGATTTCATTATGACGTTTTGCATGCGTACGTTTCTATTAATTGTAACATTCCAGTATTCCTATTGGAATGGTGTATATGTTAAGAAGGTATATTCACATTACATACACACGGGAAAATATGGAAATATTGAGTAATGTATATCGTGCCTCACATCACATATATTTTTGGTACTTTTTGAAAACATGTTAATTACATCTATATTTGTGCACTCCACTTTCTTCAAGAAGTATTCAACGCGTGCTAAAATAGCATAATATAGTAGATAAGTCGGTTTTTACATTATTTCATGTAGATATGGGTTATTCTATGGACTTCATAATAAAACAGTACTTAGTTATAATCACATTTAGCTCATCTTCAAAGATTAAGTAATTCAACTGCCACTCTGTTGTCTTTACAAAGTTACACGATCTATTGAAATTTCCATAAGTAAATAAACTAGGACGAATTCTTTTTTTTAATATGGTCGTTACAAATCAACGTATGTTTTATTATATTCACATGTCGTTCTCTGATTGTAATGTTACTGTTATTGTATCAGGTTCATAGTAAAGGAAAGAAATAAAGTTGACATTTGTTTCAAAAATTTATTTTCATTGTGTATAAATTACACTGCAAGCGGTGTTAGTTGTGGCATGTCTTTCGATGCTTTCACTTCAGACGATGGTTGGGATGGGAAAATTTCATCCTTTGGTTCCACAATGGAAACAGAATCTGGGAGAGGTTTCTTGGGTCCTGTTTTGCCTTGAAGATCGTACGGAAGCATGATCTTTACTTTGATACCAAGCACACCTGCAATGAAAACAAAAATTATTTAAATGGGGAAATATCGTCATTAATAACTATTTACTTGTACAAGTTAACTCTTAGTACCTTGTCTGAGAAGTACATGGCGGGTTGCAGTATTAACGTATTCATTAGTGGGTTCACCAGAGTGGATCATCAATCCGTCAACAAACTTCATCGATTTGGCTCTTTGTCCACGCAGTTTGCCACTGACAACAACTTCGCAACCCTTTGCTCCAGATTCCATAATGAAACGGAGAACTCCATAGCAAGCTCTAAACAAATATATATATGTATATATTATAGAGACGTTACAATGTCTACATTACTCGGGTATAGTGGATATTTAAATTTACCTTCGTACAGCAAGACCTCCAATCAGTTTGTAACGTAGGGATTCTGCCTGAGCAATAGCACAAAGACCACGCGTTGCTACTTTCTCAGCGTACAATTCGATATTTTGTGTTTCTTTAAAGTTAAATCTCTTTTGTACTACGGAGGTCAATTCTCGAATCCTACGTCCTTTTTCTCCAAGAACGCTTTGTGTGTGAGTCGCCAACAAAATGATTTCTGTGCGATGCGGAGTGACACGCACTTCCACTCCTGAGTATCCATCTTCTGCAAGTTCACGAGTTAAGAACTCATTCAACTCGGCTTTGAAGACACCGTCTCCGACAAACTAGAAAAAGATAATACACATCGAACATAAATAATATTCTTTTATATTACAGTTACGCATTTTACATAAATAAATCGAGTTCACTTTAATCATGCAACATGTAACTTCTCTCTCATTCTATGAATTCTTACTCAATTAATGTATAGGTTAACCTCAAAGTGTATTTGTTGACACACATGTACTTCAAGTAAACACTAAGCTTGAACAAGCAGATAATACATTCAGCTCGAGTTCACAATAAAAGAAAATGATTTTAATAAATGCGAAAGCAACGTATTCATAGTATTGGTAACGAAAAGGATATGAGCACAAAATATCGAATACAAGACAGTAACTAAAAGCATCCATGTCATCCGCAACTTTCACGTGTGATTCCTCTTATTTTTCGGCGGAATATTCACTTTCTTGCTTTCATCGATACATCGGATACCATATTTTTTTTGAAATGTTTGATCATAAACACCTAAAATTCACCAACCTTCCTTTTCTTCGAGATAGAACGATTGTCCATGTTTGACGCTGGCACTACAAAAGGAATCGAAAATCCAAAAGACCAAACTGGAAGCGGAAGTACCCCAACTTGCTCAGGACGCCGCGTTAGAGTCAAGATAATGCTTATAATAAACTATATTATGTATAAACACGCTATTATATGCAATTTTATTAACGATAATTTCGTTGTGTATTTTTAGGACAAACTGATTAATAATTAAGATTGGTTCATGTTAATACAGTATTTTGATTTGTACATCAAACGGAGGTTAGGAAACACACAGGATTTCAAATCATCTGGGACGATGTACCCCCGTTAATTGGATTATTTTTCAATTTTTTAAAGAAAACACATGCAAATAACAATACTATTATGCATGTATACATTGACGATATACTAGACTGTATAATTTATACAATAAAATAAATGTTTCTATCAATAGTTGAAAATCTAAACTATATAATTAATAGTTTCTTTTCTGTATGTGGGAGCAAAATTATAAAAGTAATCATTAGTATATATAAACAATTTAAACATTAAATGTTATGTATATTTGTTTCTTCTTTTCTCATAGAATACAAATAGGTCTACCGGCGTCGTAAATCTAATTAGATCTTCTTACGGCCCTGATGATATCGAAACACATACGCGTGCTGTGATACGTCTCTGTACATACATTGCATACATGGATCAGTTGAGTCATGCAACGACGATTCACTTGTGTATGCGTTCGTTGCTTTGGCATGAGGTTTACCGTGTTACAGAATCATGCTTTGCCTTCGATATGGAGTGGAGGACTGTAGTATATGCGGTGGTGATAGTGAGTTTGTGTTTTCTGGTAATACCGATACGGGTTGGCCCGAATGTTAGCACTAAAGATGTTAAGCTATTCGAGGACTATGTCACGCGCTACAATAAATCTTACAGAGACAAGCCTGAAGAATACGAAACAAGATTCAAGAGGTTTCAGGTAAGCAATTACGATTCATGAGAGAATTTGATAAGGTGCCGTGAATACTTGACGCGATACGGCTTCGTCGGTACTCGGTTTCGATCTGTCGTGTTAGATTTTGAAAACTTCCCGCGCTTGCGTCTGCGATCGTATTTTCTTTTTTCTTTTGAAACGCCCGGGAATCTTGATTTTTGAGTAGGTAAATGCGTAATCATTTGTTAATTGATCGTTGCTTATAATTACATAAACAGATCAATTGAGTTCCAACGAACCACTGCATGTATATATTTTCTACATAGTACGTACATATAGTACAATATATGTAGTAATACAAGAGTGTAGCATATATGTATAGTATAGTATATATATTCTACTTAATGATATAAGATATAATTTAGTACAGAATGCGTTGAACATAATATAGTATGCAGTGTATGGTATAGTAATGTATTATATTACTATGTATTTGTGGTATCAACATGTGCTGTCAACATGGTTGATAAAATATTGCGTCAATTATTCAAAGCAATTATTACCAGTGATGTATCCTAGAAATACTGAAGACTAGAGATACTGAATTAGCATTTTATATAACCGCTAACGTAACAAGTGTACATACAGCTGTGTATTTATTCCAGAGATCGTTGCGGCACATAGAAACAATGAACGGCCTTAGATCCTCACAGGAGAGCGCTTACTATGGGCTGACCGCATACTCGGACATGTCCGAGAACGAATTTCTGAAACAAACACTTGTTCCAGACCTTCCTATAAGGGGTGAGACATTCCTCAGTATGATCACTTTAAATCTTCGAATTTTAATTTTAAAATGTTACGGACTTTGCCCAACATTGTAGTTCCAAAATAAAAAGTGCATGTTAAATACTGACGCTTTAAAATTGTCTATACATTTTGGTTGCCTGCTCGAGGGTTGAGGCGCTTAAGGGGGTAGACTCTTGTTTCCAGGATTGCAATAGTGCGGGATGCGCCTTTTCATTTCTCGATAATACAAAGATGGGGTTTTTCAGTAGTCGAAAGCGCTAGATAAAAGGTCAATCTAGGCCGCAATCGCCCTCAAAAGTCTTATTTTTACGTTTACGAGGCGCAATTTGCGCTTTTATTAACTATTTTTATAAAGCTGTGACAGCTACATGCTGCCGTATAATGCAAATTACGCCTTGTAAACGTAAAAATAGGACTTTTGAAAAACCCCATATATGCATTATCGAAAAATGAGAAGGCGCATCCCGCAGCCTTGCAATCCTAGAAACGAGTCTACCCTCTTAAGCTAGGCGGAACATCATTCATACGGGGCACTATAGTATCGTAGTTATCGTTAGACGTACCAACGTTAACAATTAACACGTTAATTGTCGTGATAGTCAACAGTCATATTGATACTGTTCGTTTATACGAACGAAATAGGCGAGAGTTGTGTGAAACATTCAAAATTCACGCGGTGATTAATGTGTTAATACGAATAAAATGAACAAATGTCTTTCATGAATGAATGTGTGATGCGCTAGGAGAGAGGCACACGAAGGCGTCCTATCACCAATGCCATCGCCTGCGACATTCGATCAATCGAGTGAGAAGATCCGCTGGTTTGCCAGCAAAGTTCGATTGGAGAGAGAAAGGAGTGATCACTCCTGTACAAAGTCAAGGGACCTGCGGGGCTTGTTGGGCCTTCAGCACCGTCGAAGTGGCAGAGTCAATGTTTGCGATGAAAAATGGCACTTTGTACTCGCTGAGTGTCCAACAAGTATATCAACGATTCAAAGTAACCGGTTCTATGAAATTATGCAGAGTTCTTGAATTTGTAAAACATTTAAACAGATGATCGACTGCGCAAAGAACAGCAACTTCGGCTGTGATGGAGGGGACATTTGCAGCTTGCTCTCATGGTTGGTGTTGACGAAAGCAGGAATACTTCCGGCGTCCGTCTACCCACTCACGCGATCGACGGGTATGTGCCAACTGCAGAAGTAAGTACATTTGGATCATTTTTATTCAAGGGTGACACGAACGACGATTAACACGATTATACTTCTAGGACGTTGACGAAGGGACCCAGCGTTCGAATAAGAGACTTCACGTGCGACAAGTAAGACTCTGTAACTCTAGATCGTGGGGTCAACGCACGCGTATCGATTTCACTGCCTTCATGAGAAAAGAAGCGACACACTTTCAAGAAAAGAAAGAGCATCCAGAAATCAATATACTCAATCGATGAAACGAAAATAAAATCGCTAGCTGGCGCTTAATCTGTAAAGCAGCGACGAGCACCGTGTCATTGAGTTGTTTAGCGAGCGATTAAGTGTAAAAGGTTTGCTTACATAATCTGACCGGTTGGCACTGTTCTCAACAACGAGGGCACTGGTGACGTCGTTGAATGTATAAGACGCGCCAATGTTTTCTTCCGAATAACTTATTTGGAAGAATAGATGCGAATTTCAATTTTAATTTTTCTATGAGCAATTGAACTGTCGAACCGACGAATTCTTGATTGAGTTCAGTGAATTCGAAAGCGGCAGTTTCCTACGAGTAGCCATCACTTGCGGCGTTTGTTATTAAGGCGATTAAAGGTTTAACGGGCGTTAGTTTCGTAGATGCAGAGGATGATCTGTTGGCAACGCTTGCTACACATGGACCGGTCGCGGCTGCGGTCAATGCTTTGTCCTGGCAGAACTACTTGGGCGGAGTGATACAGTACCATTGCGACGGCTCTTTCGATAGTCTGAACCACGCTGTGCAGATAGTCGGCTACGACAAGTCGGCGGCCATACCACATTACATTATTAAAAATTCGTGGGGCAGCAGCTTTGGCGATAAAGGCTACATGTACATTGCGATAGGCAGTAATTTATGCGGTATGATTAATCTTGTTGTGTAAAATACGTTAACGTATTCGGGACCGTCGGTCATGGACCCCGTTTTCGCGACAGACCTCATCGCGATTGCAAATTCACGAAATCATCGTAAAGATTAACAATAATATTTTTGATCTCACCATGTGACAGTTCATTTTCGTTTTTTATTATTGCTTTATTTCTTTTTCTAGTTTTATTATTATCTTAAGGTAGCGTAAGTAACTGCTGGTAGGTGATAAGTACGAAATGAACAAATTAACCGAAATTAATTGTGTTTCAACAGGTATAGCAAACCAAGTCTCGTCGCTGAATATACTCTGAGCAACCGGATCAGTTGGAATGAAGGGACTAACATGATTGGTTTAAAATCAAGAATTTGTATTGGTCCTTAAATGTACATAGGTAGCCTAACAAATTATTTTAGTCAAGGTAATCATTGTTACGACGCAGTTGTTATATATGTATAAATACTAACAAGTATTCTTTCGCATGACAATTCACACGACTCCTATAATTTTTACAAACTTTATAACATGTGCCAAGCAATAGGCTGTAATAAAAGATTTCATTTACCGACGCTATGCTTAGTTCCTACGCGTTTGCCTTTTACGTATCTCTAAAATGTTTGCTGAGAACCGTACCATGCGCGTCATCATCGTTGGGGCGTGATTATCGGTTTACGTGTCCTCAAGGGTGCATTCGGAGTTGTTTTGATTGTCGTCTGGATTCCATCCATTGCAGGCGATCGACAGTTTTGTCTTCATTTGCTTCGACAATGGTGGGATCATGTGTCGGGGTATTAAGAACGTGGATAGGTTGAATAGATCCAAAAAGACTTTGTATCTGTCACTGTTATCGAAATATAAAAGTTAGTTATGAAGTATCATAGAAACGAAAACTAGCATCTCCAAGAATACATATGGTTCTAATAATTAGATTGCGGATTTTATGCATGTAAAGACACTGTTATTTTATTCCTAAGTTATTAGAACTCTTGAGGGGGTAGACTCGTATCCAGCATTGCAAAGGTGCGGGATGCGCCTTCCCATTTCTCGATAATGCAAAGATGGTGTTTTTCAGTAGTCAAAAGCGCTGGATAAAAGATTAATTTAGGCCGCAATTATTTGCATTATTCGAAAGCATATAGCTGTGCATATACATGCTGCCGAATAATGCAAATTACGCCTCGTAAACGTAAAAATAGGACCTTTGAGGACGACTGCGATCTACATTGATCTTTTATCTATCGCTTTTGAGTACTAATAACCCCCATCTTTGTATTATCGAGAAATGAGAAGGCGCATCCCGCACCCTTGTAATCCTGGAAACGAGTCTACCCCCTTAGGAAAAAATCAATGTTCGTAATTCTTGCTACTTTAATTCTCAGGTGGAAGGATTTAGGTTTCTTATGACTCTGTAAACCACGTAAATGAGCATGAATATGTAAAGATTATGATGTACATAGCCATGATTGCCAGGATCTTTTGCGTACAAAGATCCGCAGTCTACCAGTAGTATTAAGTGAATATCAATTGATGAGAGCCCAGAAGCTAGACACGTGCGAGTATTACCTTAGGGTCGACTTCAAGTACTGGTAGCCGGAAGATCCTCCAGTTCCCAGCTGTTGCGAACCGATCATCCTTTGCACCATGAGAACATGATTATCTGAAAGTCAAATGGCAAATGTACTTTTTATAATCTGAAACGCTAAATAATACACGGAATGATTGTATTTTCTTACACCTCCATTTCGTGATGAGGGAGTCAATGTCCATCAGCGCTGTCAAGATCTGGTGGGGTTGGCTGAATCTCGGCTCGTCGCGGTACAACGTGATCATCACGGCCCCTTGAAAGGCTCCATACACGAATTTACGTTCTCCTCGCGACACAAGTGCGTTGTGAAGGGACTCGTTGAAGATCGTCTCGAAGGCTGCTTGTCGAGAGCGCACGGTGGACAGATAATAATTCTTGAGCTGCTCTGTCGTTTGTTTCTGCAAGAAGATCAACAATAAATCTCTCGATCCGGGGCTCGCGGAAATCTTGGAAAAGTTTGAACGCGGAATCAGGCAATTACTCGAGCAAATTGTTCCTGTTCAGCGAGCAGCTTCTCCACGGATCTCTTGTACTTTCCCCAGAAGTCGAAGTCGTGGCTCTCGAGGCCTGGCGTCCTCGCAAGCCACCCTTGGATCAGACAGCTCAGACTCGGCTCCTCCTCGGAACGTTTGATCGCTTCTATAGCTTTTGGGTCTCTGCCGAAAGCTCTGGTGTAGCTTTGATTGTACTTCACCCTGTGCTCCTGCTTCACGCCCAGCTTGTTCTCTAGCAATCGGAACTGCAGCGACTGAAAGCCCGAGGCTGGGCACAGATAGTCCCGGAACGCCATGAAGTCGAGAGGCGTCATGGTTTCCAGAATGGTCACTTGCTCCACTAGAAGCTGAAGAGAACCAAATACTAAGCGCACTTTTGCAACAATTCTTATAAGATAACGTATATTCTCTATAAGATAACGTAACTTATTATGCACTAAACAAAACTGAACGAAGCCTTTAAGCGGTCGAACCGTTCGTAGGTTTTCCTTATCAAAGAATGAAGTTAAAGGGGGATATGACCTTTACTACCCGAGCCTTGAAGCTCTGTTTACGCTGAAGCAAGATCGATCAACTTTTTGTCGCGTCTTGTTGTTTTCGTTTTTTCTCACCGAATAAAAGAAAAATAAGAGAACAAGAGGTGACAACAATTTGCTCGGTGTTCCTTCAGTGTGAACATAGAAATACATGTGCGTTTTTCATTCTTTCACATTTCAAATTTCCATTTAACTCGATTTTCGTACAAGAAAAAACGGCAGAAAGTTTTATTCCGATTTATATGATCGCATAATTATGTAGATACAACTAGAAAATGGACATCTATATATTTTCTCTGCAATTTTTGCGTTTCAGACTAACGAATTGTCCACAGCTGGTTTTGCACACAGTCTAATCGATCTTGTCCGCGTCTAAGACCCCGTGTCTGCAATTGTATGGTTGCCACCCTTGCGTTTCTGTTAGGCAGGGATAAAATGACCCTTGACAAATCTAGCATGCTTCGTCACGGTAGATCTCGGCGAAATAAGAGATTCAGAGAACAGAAAAAAGTATAACAGACCGATCGGAACACATGTCGATCACCTCGCGTAGCTCTGTCTTCCGATTCGGCAGCATCGAAACCATGAGAAACCATCGGGGAATCGATCATCTCGCGATCGACAGGCCTAGCTGCTCTCTTACTTAACCCTGCGCCGTGATTTTTCATTCGGCGCGAGACGAGAAAATGCGACGACCACACCTGCATTCTGTGGTATGGAAAGAGCGCCAACGAGCCTGTTACCTAACGCATCTATGCGTGTCAGCGAGGGGTGTCGCATATCATCTAGCGGTATTAACTTACTCTGGTCCCACTGTTATTCCTGTAGTTCCCACAATCTTTCTGATTCCATCATGAATGGGGTCGGCGGCGCGGGAGGAGGCGAGGAAAAGCGCAGTCGACGGAAAAGTGTCGCGTTCGCCGGAACCTTGACCCGTTTGCTAACTATCCGCGGAGAATTATCGGGTATCGAAATCGTTAACGACCGTGACAGATATACAGAATGTTTGAAAAATACGGTTGCGGACTTACGGCCGAGAACGCGACAACATAATACGCAATTTCTAGACGACGCCGCAATGGTTCGATTACTCTTGTCGCTTGCTGGGAAAAAATTATTTGTTCACGGTCTTGAGCTTGTTTGGGCTTTTAATTGCTAGAACGCAAGTCAGCTTTGTGTTGCAGCTTATAATTTCATTAAAAATGTTATTAACAAATGGTGATATTTGAAATCTGTTTTGCGCAGATCCATACCTTATAAAAACTTTGCCCTTCCAATTTTCCATACATTTGCTACCAAAGGAATTTAAATGAAATGTTATCGTTGCATGAACGGGGAGTGTTGCGAGGAAAGGGTTAAACTAGCGTTACCGAACACCCTGTACCGAAGACGGTCAGAGACGGGCGAGAACCCCTCGAGAGCCGACCCATCAAAGAAATTCGATTAGAGTCACCGCGAGCGGATCAGCACCCTTGTCATAAATCACAATGCTCTAATTGGCTTGCGATTAAGGGTCGTTCACGTTCCTTCCATCACTGTCATTGTCAACGTATGGTTACTGGCCTCATTCCGCGCGTATCGAATTAACCTGCGATGCGTTCTTGCCGCACGGGAAAACTCTATTTGCTCTGTTTCGCCGCCTCTCTCTCTCTCTCTCTCTCTCTTGCTTCTATCTCCATTCTTCGTCTTTTTATCTCTCAATCTCCTCTTATTCCTCCTTAGCTGATCTTTATAGCGGGAGCCACGAAAATACGATCATCTCGCGGAGATCTCGCCGATATCTCGCTTACTTTTAGAATGAGGACGATGCGGTTTAATCTCTTCAAGATCTCCAGGGTCCTCGACTCGTTCAGGACCTGGGGCAACCGATTCTTCTGCGAAGAACGGTTGTTCGAGGTCCCATTCAGAGACGGGTCGTAGCTGCTCGGCTCCGAGTTGAAAACCGTCCTGACCGTGTCCAACTCGTAGATGATCTGTTTGAACCAGAGCTCGTACGCTGTTAACAGCGAAACGTATTCGATAAGCATTAGTTTTAAAGGGCCTTGCCAGTAGGTTGTTCAGCGATGTGCTTTCTAATTGCTGGGGCTGTATTTGCTACTAGAAACTAATTATATAAAATCTGTTAGAAACAATTCATAAATACGGAATCTAACAAATATTAATGTCATTCAATTTTGTGTTTTACTGCATTTATCACGTTGTTCTTGGTATAAAAACAAAAAATTCTGAAATTTATTGATCTTAAACAATGATTTAACAGGGATTTTTACGTAAAAGCAGTGAAATTTTTCTTTTCAATCATTTGATATGAAAAAATTATATTTTCATACAAGATCGGCAATTTGACAATAATACTTAAGTAAGTACCCTGATGCGTGATGATGAAAAGATGCTCATCGTGCACTTCCTTGCTATACTCGGCACTCAGTAATCTCTGCGCAGTCAAGATTTTATCCAATCGAAGATATTCACCGTAAAGCATGCCCGGCCCTTCAGTCAATTGGCCGTTTTCTTGATCGCGGTCCTCTCTAAAATCAGATCACCAAATTTCATCCAGTTTTTCCTCAGATTTTCCCACTACCTGGTTCATAATTGAATTCGCTGATTAATATTTTAACCAACGTCGATACCATTAATTTCGGCCAGTTTATTATCAGGGAAATACACAGACACGTTCTAATAACGCCCGCCATTAATTACAAATCTATTCATTGTTAGGGATTATTAGCAATTGATGTTCAGTGCGAGTTCACAGCAATCAGTTGATAGAGCTAAAGACCAATTTCCCGAGCGGCGTTCATTATTAACCGTATTGCTTATTCGTTTCAATTAACTCACCATTTAATCTACCAATTTTTGGGATCGTCTAACGCGAAGATCACTTATCTCCTCATTTCCAAACTCGGGAACGTCTAACCCTTAACCGCGGGATTAGGGTTGCAATAATCGTCCGTAGATATGACTGTCTGGTAACTGAAGTAATTCTCTGTGGTCTTATCATTAGACTGCAGATTTCATGCATTTATAACAAAAACGAGTTATAAAAAATCCATTAAAAGAATTTCAGAATGTCACTATAATGTCTTCAACTTATTAGGACAATGAAAGTTCTATGTAGTTACTGCAAACAATTTTTATTTTGCACCAAGATCCGCAGTCTACTTATCGTGTTTCTGATATCGAGTTGGCAAGAATGGACGTTAAATAAACAATCTGACCGGGGGAAGAAATCGAAATTGCTTTAAGGGATGAAACTACGAACTCTGTTTTATTGATCTGTCTTTCGAAAATCGTTGCACAATGCGTAATTTTGTTTACTTACGTAATTGCGTCCGATAAGGGGCAGGCCATTTTTAGTAGCTGCAATCTCTCCGAAGAAAAAACAATAACAAGTTCGAAGTGCAATTTTAGAGTTCTCTGTCTGGAGAAGGTTTCTACTTGGGCGCACTTTTTCCACTGATTTTTCTTGACTTTCGCAGCCGTCTCGCTCGAAAAATGTTCAAAATTTCGACGGATTTCGATGGTCAAAGAAGAACGCCTCTCAGGTTGACATGTTGTCGGGTTTCAGCGAGCTAGCTCGGTCGGACGGGAGACAACGAGCAACACATGCTGTCGACGAGGTGGTTAAGCCGTGACTAAAAACTGAATGGCCATCGCGCTCGTGAAACTATCCCTCTTATATTTCAAAGAGCGAGGGCACGTGAATGAACGATTGAAGATCATGGTTTCTCTAAACATTTCGATGAAATCCCTATCGATGAAAAATATTCTGTTGTGCTATCGCCGATTTTACACGCACGTGCTCCGTGCAAAATGCGATGTAATGAAGACGTTAGTTACGTCCTCGAAGATAAGACTTCACCATAACATTTTGTCTGTCCAGTTTGACGCTTATTTATTTATTTCAACTCGATGATTATTCGAAAACTCAATTATTCAAAAACTTAAAGAGATGAAACGTAAAGGTATGCCCACAGTGAAGCAACAACGAGAAGCTATTGGTTGATGTTGCATATATCTTGAAAAAATCGCTGCTTTTACAGAGTAAAAGAAGATGGCAACAAGAAATGACGAAAAATTACTCGATGTTACTTCAGTGTGACCATAACTCAAGGCAATTCGATTTTACGTAACATTTTATCACACTTAACGCGAGCATAATGTGGTTTATACCGATATCAATTCTATGATGCAGTGAAAGAATTATTGATTGGATTAAGAACAAGATGAAGAGTTGTTGAAAGACTCTAGCGAACACACGAGTTAACTTGTCTTGCCTGGCTAATCGAATTGTGGGATTGAAATATTATACATCAAAATAAGGAATATCATATCTAAAAAAGAAACAACTTAAGTTAACAACAAGTATGATGATTTAGTAGTTAGAACCAAGCAATATTTTGTATAAGGCCTTTCGTAGAAAATGGTAGGTTTGGTTGGCTCACCAGTGTCATAATTAGACTGCGGATCTTTATGCATTTATGACAAAAATGAGTAGGTTTAATTTAAAATAGTAAAAATATTAGAAGATTTTAGTAATACTATTATGTCATTTTCAACCTATCAAACATATTAAGAAAGAAGATTTTCTATTTCACTCCAGATTGTTGCAATTCAGTTAGTAAATGTTTATTTTGCATAAATATCCGCTGTCTAGTTCTAATTAATCTCGTAAGTGAATGAACTGAATATATGCCTTGTCCTAAACTATTCGTATAGAATACAAACAACATCGAAAAATAAATATATAAAATCAATCTTCTTATATGCAGATGGATATCAATCATAAGTTAACTCGCTTCTCTTTCTGATTGCGGATGTTTTTGTAAATTTCCATTTTCATAGGCTATTTTATGAAATAGTGTTCGAATTGAATTGTATACATAATCGTTATAAAACTGTAAGGGACAAAGTCTTGAAATAGTTCAATTCGTGTACAGTTCCAATTGCAAAACATTCTATTACAAAATCCATCGGAACTATGCATTGTTATCTCGGTAAAAATTGATATTCCCTTGCTCCTGGCTGCGGCTGAAATTGTAAATAACATCATAGGCACTTGTTTTCCTCGACGAAGAAATTTAAACCGATACAAATAAACGGTGTCGCTGTAAAACCAAAAAGAAACGTAAATCGAATAGAGAAAGGTTCGAATTCACTTATTATTCGAATCCTAGTTCTCGGCGTTTCTGACAGATGGCGTCTAAAGTATCATTTCGAATCATCGTTGCTTCGCGATATTTGCGGGAGATGTCGCTTCAGGTAGCTCAATTTGTCTCGATTGTCATGAAATCCTGAAAGATCTATAAGAACAGAGGAAGATCCATGATAAATAATTTTTTCAAAATACTCTTCTTACGCGATTCTTACAAAATAAATATCATTTATATGTCTTCTGCAGAATATGGAAAAATGTTTACGTGAATACATAAATCAACGATTCATTCGGTAGTTTAAACAAAAAATGTTTAACTATAGCTCTTGTTACGTATACGTCACGCGGCTATCAATTGGTTAGATAATTCTGCTAATTTCACATGGACTTTGACAATTTATGTTAATGGGTTTCTTTAATATCCGTATTTTTATGAACACACGTAAAATATAATCGCGCGAAAGGACAAGTGATATTATTATTCTTGGATACAGAACTCTATTCCGAAGACTCGCCGCGAATCATTATCGATTTGTCATCCAGTGCTGTAGCGAGCACGGCGCAACAGGTGTGCAGATCAGCGAAGAATCTTTGCAATTAATTTTCCTGATGTACGAAGTACCGATTGAACCTTCGAAGATTTTATTTTACTTCTTTCACTTTTTAAAAATTGTATTATTTAGGATTTAAATGAAATAAAAGAATGTACTGTGGAAGAATGGGTAAAATTATACCATGAAGAGAAAATTAAAAAATGATTTAAATCGCAGGCGAGAAAAAGGGATATTTTAATAATTATGAGTTTGTTTACTATTTTCACTTCTGTAGACAGAGAAATCCATTTACACATAAAAACTAGTTGGTACAAGCGTTTACATCTGAAACTACAGTTTCGATGTATTGCATTCAGCGAACTACATTTTCGTTTGTCATTCATTAAAATTGCACATATATTGTGTTTGTACTATATATCTGGGATGGCCAACAAGTAGATCGCTCGCGATGTCTTAAGTGACTGCACACAGTCATCCCAGTGCACTCACACACCGCTAGACCACGTATACGTAGATACGTATGATTTCTTAATAATGCAAAGACGGGGTTTCTTACTAGTCAAAATCGCTAGATGAAAGATCAATCTAGGGGGCTATTTGCCTCAAAAATCCTAGTTTTACGTTCACGACGCGTAATTCTCACTATTCGACAGCATGTCGCGGAGCCGCAAGAAGTAATGGACAGGTGACGATGCTGCCGCCTATCGCGGCTGTCGATATGCTGCCAAATAATGACAATTACGCGTCGTAAACGTAAAAGTTGGATTTTTTAGGCAAATAGCCCCCTACATTGATCTTTCACCTAGCGATTTTGACTACTAAGAAACCCCGTCTTCGCATTATTAAGAAATCAGGAGTGGAATCCCGGACCCTTGCAATCCACGCGTACGTATACGTGGTCTAGCGGTGTGTGAGTGTACTGTGACGATTGTGTGCAGTCACGTGCGAGTCAACTGCCCCTGGCTACAATGTAATCATTTTCATACTTAAAGTTAACGAAGCCTAAATAACGTTCTGACCTGACTGATTCCCATACCGAAGACTCATTATTATTATCTTTGTCAGGATATACACCTAATTATGATTTCTTGGTTACAGACATGCAAACTCAGTCTTCCCATTAATGTTAAGGTAATAAAATAAAATTTTAAATTCTTAATCCGTCTTTGTTTGTAGCTAATTTGAACTAATATTGTCATTAATTATTCATGTTGACTTTTTTCATTGTGACTTTTTTGGCCCGTTAAATAATCATGTTGTTTTTCACGTAGGTAGATACGTACGTTTGTACATGTATTTTGCTTATCTACCCATAGCTCGTGAGAGTGCACATCGTACTGAAACACAGTTATTAACATAGTATGTATTTCACACCTCCCTCTCCCCACTTGGACTACGCCTATGGCAACAAGTCGATCGTGACACATTTTAAGTTAAAAAGTAGATCTTATGTACATAAAACTTGGCCACCCATGCTATATGTTATTGTACGTACATATAAATATATTAATATTATTCGTGCGCAAAGACCAATAATAAGTACAGGAAACTGTAAACATTCGCCGAACGAATGTCTGACAATGCGATACACAATCCACTTGAACTCAACAAAATGATTAACATAGCAAGATATTCAAGGTCTTTATTTTTCGACCCTGATAGAACGACGAGGGAATAAATCTTTTTCTAAGTTGTTAGTAATGACTAGAATATCTTGCTTCAGTATGCCATAATGGATCCCCACGTTAACATGATACGGGTGATTTAGAACAGATGTAATATCTACGGAGATGCATCCAACTATTCGATAAATTTATTTCTTGGGCGTGCATTAGAATAAAAATCGCTAAAAGTTGGAATAAATACATTCATGTTATTCTGAGAGATTAATATGGAATGATGGGTTTTTGCACGGATCTATGCACAGATGAAATACGGCACTGACAGCCACTATGTACATATGTGCATATATCTTGTGTTAAAGTATTGGCTTCCTGGCGGCGGCCACTATTGGAAGGAGGATAGACCGGTTCAAAGTAACTCGGTTTACACTCGAAGTTGCTGGTATTATCGGTCGGAGAATAGCAGACCAATCGGCGCCTTTATATTTTGTTGATTTTTGTGAGCTGATTAGAGGGGCAGCGTCATAAAATTGGTCGCTGGTCATCGTGGCTTTCTAGAACGTCGTCTGGATCAAACTTGTCAGGTACGCATGGATTCGGTCGATCGAGAAATTCTGTTGCTCTGTTTCATCTCTTTATAGAAAAGGAATTTTCTCATTAACGCTCTCCGAATACATCGAGGTTCTATTTAAAAATTAATAAATGCCCGGGTTGCTTGCTTCAGTACTTGGAACTACCGTGCCACTCGATTCCCAGTTACGGTAGTGAATCGAGGTAAAAGTTAGTGACAGAATATTTCGATGTAGATATACTTAATAACCTTCTGTTCAAATATATCGGTATACTCGGAACAGTTTCATATTTTCTGACAAGTCAGCATACTCGAAAATTTAATGTATCATTACTAGACTGCGGATCTTTATGCATTTATAGCAAAATTGTATATATGAAAATCGAAGTTGTTGATAATTTCTCCTCTATCAATATCATTACGGGAAGAAGTCACATTCAATTTAGTTTCTATTTCTTGCAATCGGTGTAGAAAATTTTGATTTTGCATAAAGATCTGCAGTCTCATCATCGCCGAACATAAAGATGAGATAAACTTTATATTCTTAAAGTCGCACCGTCACTATCTGTCGACCCGATATAAAGCCGGTTGTGTAATAGCCTTCAGAGAAACATTTTATAGAGTAGCAATGTACATACTTACTATTCATTGTAGCAACGTACAGTGATTCGGAGAGTGAGATTACTCGCAACAATTCCGACAACGTATGTGCAAGTTATCTAGAATTGTTAAAAATTAGTTGGTTTCCCTTCGTGTTCTAATCATTGTTATCCCATCATTATTATTCGAGTCTATGGGCCGGCAGCAACAAGCGTGAAATGTAAGATGATAGGAAGTGACGGAAAACTGGAATGAAACTGAAACTGATTTACCTTTACTACTTAATGGCAGTAGCGCAGGATTGAGCGTAACAGATACAGCACGACTACTGTTACGTCTGCGGTTATCTAATGTTTACTTTGTAGACGTAAAATTTACACGTCTAGCATGATAAAAAATATCTGGAAAGAAATGGTACGCCCATGTTTAACCAGACATTGCATGTTCACGATACTAAAAATATTCGATCATACTATAGTCAATGCAAACGTCTTCTGTTTCAACCATACACATGTTTTATTCCGATTATATTCGCTGTTTCCGGTATCTCATTGCACTACAAGGTAATATTTTCAAAGAATTTCGAGTATTTAATTGGCACACTTTATTCACAATTGTTCATTTTGTATTTTGTACCATTGGTTCTAGTGTAGAGTTCGGCTAAGAATCCTTAGATATTCTTAGAAATGAAAAGACAATGCTGGCGAACGTGTTGGTGAAATGAAATTCTATGCAGTTCCTGTTTCTTGAGTTCGATGAACAATATTTTTTTTGCATACAAATCCGCAGTTCAGTAACGTTTTCGTGACGTACAGTTCGCAGTGTTTACTGTCTTTGCTATTATACCGGTTTCTTACGTCATGAGCGCATAAAATGCCGCAGGCTGATGGTACTAATTGAATCAAGAATGTTTCGACGACTCGAGTCGGGTCGGGACTCGAAAATTAGCGATACTCGGGTACCCGAAGTCGAAGTCGGGTCGGGAACCCGAAAATTTATGACGTTTCAAATAAAATTTTTGGGGCCCAAACCCGGGAAAAATACCCGACCCGATCCAAACCCTTTCCGGGTACCCGCCCACACCTACAAGAAGCTAACAAATGCTTATGTTCGCAGAAACAAGCAGAACACAATGCCGAAAGTCGTCCTGTATTCGACGGAAGTAAGTCCGCCATGCCGAACGGTTCTTTTAACAGCAAAACTGGCTGGTATTCCACTGGATATCCGCAATTGTAACCTGTTGGAACGTGAACACATGACGGAGGCATACACAAAGGTACAAATTCCCTTCGGACGAAGTATAACAATTAGCTATAACTGTCCCGTTTTCTGGACAGGTCAACCCTCAACAGCAGATCCCAGCTATGGACGATAATGGCTTCACCCTCGGGGACAGGTAAGCGATAAAACTTCTCATGAATGCCTGTCTGTCTCTACCGTTGGCAATCATGTTTATGAAAATTTTCGCAGCCACGCCATCGCTTGCTATCTGGTGGACAAGTATGCGAAGAACGATGCTTTGTACCCGAAGGATTTGCAGAAACGAGCTCGCGTCAATTGGTTCCTTTACATGGACGCGTCTAGCCTTTTTGCTACCGTGAAGATCGTTATTGTGAGTCGATGGGAATATTTTCTATCGTTAGACTGCGGGCCTTACACTGTTGCAACGAAAATTAATTGGAGAGGTACGAGTCGTACCACTCGATCGTCGAGCGTGATTACCGCTTGACTGGTTGCGAGGGGCGTTCCCCAGTGGTGGGGATAACATTTTGATAGTTACGGTAGAGACCTCTGCGTCAGTCACGGAGATAACTAGCCTTTTTCTACAAATAATCGTGGCGCAAGGGGTCGATTCCCTGAATAAGCTGCACGGTAGCGAAATCGAGGATTCGCGCACGTATTAGAAGGAAGAATGGGTCTCGCAGAGGGCGAAGTCGGTCCATCCAATCGGATATTTCAACTAGCCCTTTTCTACAAATAATCGTGGCGCAAGGGGTCGATTCCCTGAATAATCTGCACGGTAGCGAAATCGAGGATTCGCGCACGTATTAGAAGGAAAAGATGGGTCTCGCGGAGGCGAAGTCGGTCCATCGTGGCGGCCGATTAAGCCGCGCGAAAGCAGGTTAATGCGATTCGCTTTTCCGCGCTTGTATACACGGGGGCCGGGGCATTATGTGATACTGGCAGGAAGTTACTGGGCGTCCTATCTGCCTTTTACGGCGTCCAATAAAGTCGGCTAACTGCGCATTTTTGCGCGGCGATGGTCCAACTACCAGGACTCGTTTCACGACGCGCACGTTTAGAAGTGGCAGCCGGCTCGAACTAATTTTACGCGGGGAGAAAGGTGGCGAAGCGTCGTGAAATCTCTCAACAGCCACCCTCAACTGCTCGTTGTTTCCTTATATTTTCGAGGGGACGCGAGGGCGGTATCGTCCGATGGATTTAATACCGGTCTCTTCCGTGCGCGAACCGGAACCTCCCGCTCTCGTCGAGGATTTTTATTCGTGATTAACAGACGGCCTCGCACCGTAAAACTTTTACAACCGTCAATCGTTCCAACGATGCCTCCTCTCCTGCGTCGCTGCTTTTGTTGCACTTTACTCACAGTTCGGTCCCCCTCGCTTTAATAAAAAACGCCTCTGCTTGATTGACTATCTTTCTGTGCCCTTCTTCGACTGAAAGGGGGACTTAATACAGTAATCCCTTGATTCTTGGGCAGGGGGTGGTTCACCGGAGTGGAAAGGGATCGTGATCTTCCTTGCTATTCTAATATATGGCTGCGTCTACCACTCCGCTCGGGCCGAGCGAGACTACAGTAGGGCAACGGTGTCGGCGACACAGTTTAAAGGCTCTCGTGTTCTCACAATGTAATGCCAATTCAAAATGCTTTATTTTTCATTATTTTTTTATGAGACTTTCACCGACTTGTTTCTGGCATTGTTCTGATTAAGGCAAGACCAAACACGATATAATTTGGCCCATATTTACTCTACATGCGAAGCATGATGACGAAACTTTCACAGTCGATTAAACCACTAAATACAATTCAAATTGTATCGTGTCTGGTCTTGTTTTAATCAGAGGAATTCCATAGATACGTTTTTAAGGGTCCCATGAAAAAATAATGAAAATTAAGATGTTCGAACATTCGATTCGTTGCGTCCGTATAGTGGTGTTCACACCGATATACCCGAGCCGACAACAATAGTCGCCGTCTTGCGGTGCCTGGCACGGCACAGCGTTGACAGGGAGTGGAGTGAGTAGGCCTGGATAGGAATCGGGACCCCCCAAATTGGACACTAGTCGGAACTTTACTGTACTTTGTAAAGTCGCCTCTTAGTTGTGTTCACAAATTTCAACCCTTAGCACTCGAGTGGTGATTCAGAGTTGCCACTAAAAATTGCTGTGCCATCGCTCAAAATATTGTTTACATTATTAAATATGTTGGCATCTAGTCAATTACTAAACATTCAACTATCGTATGGGGTAATATATCAATTCCATATCTATAAAAAGAAAAAGAATCGTATAGAATGGAGTTACTTTAGGTCGGACGAAATGTATAATTTTCGAGTTAAAATAGCTCCGAGTGCAAAGGGTTAATAGTCGCGTTCCTTATCACTATACGCAAATGGCTATCATCATTTCTAGAGATGAAATAGCTAGCCACAGTTACGAAACAACCGATAAAGATCTTGAAATTGTGGAATGCAAAATTAGTTAAGGGGAAGCACCGATAATAAACGAGACGAATGAAATGTCTTGAAATTAGCCGTTCGCAACAGTGCATGCGCGAGCGTTTGTCAATTCTGCACTTCCGTGGCTATCCCCCCGAATTAATAATTCTTTTTATTTGATCACAGAAACCTTTGCTTTTGGGATTAGCGAATTCGGTAGAGGAGGAGAAGATGGACTACATAAAGGCAGCGTATAGCACTTTGAACAGGACACTGGAGGGTAAGAAGTGGCTCGTGGGTGATTCCTACACCCTAGCAGACATCAGCTGCGTCATCACAGCAGCGGCCGCAACTGTAAGGACTTGATATTGCAGTAATTCAGAACAGGATCTTACTGTCGAAGTTTTCGGATACAAGTTTTGTGGAACCTGTATAATCCAGAAGGAGTTTGAAGTTTCCTAAAAGCTAAAAATGATTTTCTATGTGTTTTCTAGGCTCTCCTAACCTTCGATGACTATCCCAACGTGAAAGCTTGGCTCGAGAGAGCCGAGAAGGAGATCCCGGGCTTCAAGGAGATAAACGATGTTGCAAACAAAATGTTAGTAGAGAAGATACGCTCGATACTTGGTTAACATATTTACCCCTCGAAAATTGCACTCTCCGATGGACATTATCGTAAAATAATGTCGATTGTAATCTAATGAATCCAATCTAATCAATCAAACAATATTTGCGCTTCCTTATTGTACTGATTTACCTACTATACTTGCAAAAATTTTAACAGCAGCCTTTCAAAGATCGGACGATATGTTATTTAATTTCGAATCACCATAATTGGTGAGCACTACGAAAATCAACGTGTTAAACAGCGCAACCGTTATTAATAAATACAATGCACATTGTTACTCTGTTTCTTAAATAAATAGCTTTAAGTCATTCTCCTTACGTATCGTGAACAGTGAACTTTTTCATTGATCAAGCTTCAATGTTGTTAAATTCGCTATCTACCGAACGGTCCACGGTGTTCTATCATTTTGCCATGTTTTTAGACATCATTGTTGTTGACTGTCATTGGAATGCTTGTCCGATGACGGTCGGTTCGAAGTTCGTATCATTCGCCGGACACGGAGTTCCCGGATGAACAGATAACTTACTGATTAGCACGCTTTCACTCGTGTCATCTATCATCTGCATCCTTTCAGCGTAATTTTACTCGCGACACAAGCGTCTTGGTATCGCAAGGAAACAAATGATAGATGGCACGAATGGACAAACAGGGAAACATCCGGAGAGTACCATAACAAACTGTGAATATCAAAGTAGAAAATTTACATTGAATTCCTTTCATTTTTCCACCTTTTACTTCGCTCGATCGTATTTGTATCAGATGTGACATTTTCTTCAACGCTCATCTTGATTCGAGAAACATTTGGATATATTTTCACTTTTTATAAACGAATGAGAAATTAAACGAGACAAGGTCGCTATGTTATTCGTACTAATAGAGCCCGAAGCTGAGACTCTGTTTAACGAGGATCAATTTCATAGGAAGCATCAGAGATTGTTTTCGAGTATTCGGCACGCAATGCACGCGGAAGTACTGAACGGACAGGTAATTGCCACGTAAGAAAATACATGGTCCTCGCCGTTACAGGGGGTCAAAACAGTGTTAAAGATAGCTTGAAACTGTCCACGTAATTCTGCACGTAACGGTCGACATTGAACCTGGTGCTGGAGCTTGAGACGTTTCGCGTTATCCTCTTTTTTGCTCTCTTTCTCTCTCTCTCTCTCTCTCTCTCTCTCTCTCTTTCTCGAACGCGTTTGCTGACTCTCTTGCGCGTCTTGATTGCCGCTTTGTTCATTCGACTGTAATTTGCATGAATTAATACCTTGCATCGTCCGGCGATTTTTCTGCTTAACACTACTTACTACATTTTCTCTGACGATGCCGGGCCTCGAATGTGGAACAGCATCGTCGTTTCGCGAGTACACGCGAATCTCCCCTCGCTACGCTTGTCGCAAATTGACGCGAATCGACCTGGGGAAATTGTTTTCGCGATCTCGCTATGGGCCTCCTGCGGAAACCATTATGCGAGGAGGATGATCCGTTTTTCTCGAGGCAGCGAGAATCTATAAACCTGTTTTCAGAACAGTTGATTTCGCTCGTAGGGATATACAGTGGTCGAAATTTCTATAAAGTCATCTTCAGATTCATAGATATTTGGAAGATGTCACCATCTTTGTTGATTTATCGTATCTGGTCTTGTGCCTTGTTAACACACGGATAGAGGGACTACGCACTCTAGACCGCTATGTTCGCTATTTACGTTTGTTTTGATTTTTTCTGCATGATGCAGAACACAAGTGCAAAGTTTCTATAAAGTCATTTAATGTTTCTCTGGATTCCGAGCAGAAAACTACGGAAAATTTGAAATATTCTAAAAGTATTAGTTTTCGAAGTCATAGAAATCCTGTTTCTTATCATTTGAATCACGTGTATTAGAATACCGAGAGGAAGAGTGCTGACAATTGAAGAAAAAAGCATCGATCGATGCTTATAAAAATTTGGGCTGCTTTAATCGTGCAATTGCTAAGAAAATTAATCGTTCGTATACCGTGATTAATAATTATATCAATTTGCGTGAAAATTACGGAAAAAATCATTTTAAAAGTGGTAATAAAAAATTGTCAAAGAGACAACATTTATTATTAATGACGTCTGCGGCTAAGGAAAGGAAAAATGCATCACAATTTCGAGCTGAATTGGAGCTTCAAGTAACAACAAGACGCGTGCAACAACTTTCAAATTCTTCTGGGCAATTTGTGTGGACAAAAATGCAACGTAAATCAGGCCTAAAAGAAGTACATAAACAGGCCCGTCTTGATTTTGCACGGGCACATATGTTCTGGACGAAAGAGTGGGAGTCTGTCATTTGTTCAGAGGAGAAAAATTTTAATTTGGATGGGCCTGATGGCTGTAAATATTAATGGCATGATCTGAGAAATGAGAAAGTGTGACAATGAGTCGTAACTTTGGCGGTGGTTCCCTAATGATATGGGCTGCGTTCAAAACAGACAAAAAACTCCAATGTGTTACATAAATCACAAAATGAATTCGGGAAATTATGCAGATTTGTTAGACATGGTTTCTAATACCCTTTACAGAAAATATTGAAGATGACAATTTTATTTATCAGCATGATAATGCTGCAGAACACGCGTCGAAGCGCACAAAGCAGTGGCTTCTTGAAAGAAACATCAATGTTTTGCCATGGCCTGCTTGTTCTCCTGATATAAACCCTATTGAAAATGTTTGGGGTATCGTTGCGCGACAAGTTTATAAATACTGCAAACAATACAACTCCATCAGCGAACTAAGGAATGCGGTAAATGAAGCGTGGGTGTCTGTTAAAACAGAAACGCTACAAAAGTTAATTTCGTCGATGCCCAATCGTATTTCTAATGCAATTTAAAAAAATGGAGGTTACACTAGATATTAAAATAGAACTAATAAAAAAACAATCGTTGATTTCAACTTTGTCCGTGTAAAACGAAAGTGACATTATAGAAATTTCGCAGTTTGTTCCGCGAAAAATTATATTTTTGTTTTCTTTTATCGACAAATGTTATGCTTATGTTTTGAAATCGGTGTGTATGCTTCCTTTATGTAATCCCGAAATCCTACCAAATACAAATTTTTCATTGGTATGGTATAATAATAAGAATTCGTTACAAAACACAGTGACTTCATAGAAATTTCGGCGAGTGTATAAACCTGTTTTCAGAACAGTTGATTTCGCTCGTAGAGATATATTGATGCTCGTAGAATTTTATAAAACCGTACTGCAACCCTCGTGGCTACAGCTAACGAAAAAATGATTTCGTATCACTGGAAAAATACCTCGAGCATTGGGAAAAATATATTTTTCCCAACACAGTCTTCGAAGGTGTTCTTTGCTTGGCAATTAAAGGAACAATGATTTTATACTTCTTAGTTAGTAATTCTCAGACGATTTAATTATCAGCTGACTGAGAATCTTTATGGGAACTCCCATTTTTAGAGATTGTTGCATAAACAACAAAATGGAAATTATTTCTTTACAGCGTGTGATTAGTACAAGCATACTATTTGTACAAGTGTTAGTACAAATTCTGTAGAAACGTCATCAAGGCTTTATAATTTCAACATTTCTCTCTGTTTCACAAAAGTTTCATGGATGCATAAACTCGCAAGGCTTGACTGTCGTAGGTTGTAGGTAAACAGAATATTTTCAGGAATTCAGCTATCTTTAGCTACGGGTTCGTTAATTAATTCGGAACTGAAACCGATTTCTTAGGAACGCGAATTGGAAGAGTCTTTTGTGTTTTAAGATATTGTCGGTTGTTCGAACCGTTTAATTAGTCGGCATTGTTTATAGACAGAACAAGAAGACATTTGAGGAACGAGAAGTGGCTCGGAAGAATCGTTTGATGTCAATGGATGCATCGACGCGCACGAAGTTAACGCGCATTTCGCTGCATCGTCGATCCGTCCAAGCTGCCAGATACGCCGCCATTGTTTTCGGAGACATTGTATGGTAAACAGTATTATCGTGGGAAATTTATGCTTTGTACTAAAAGTCGGTTAATCACTAAACACGTTCAAGTTGGCGCAGCAACGTTTACCTTCAATCTGTATAACGATCGGACATTTGTCGGCATCTCCGCGCCATTTTGTATATCGAGGACCGATTTTTGGACGGACAAAACTGAAATACGTTGGACTAGAAAACCTGTTGCAAAATGAGAGAATAATTGTTCGTTTCGATCACTGCTTTCGCGATTCATTCGTATTTTATTCATCTATATGTTCGTGAACCTGTATGATAGATTTTGTAATGGAATAGTAGAAAGTGATAGTACGCGGTGTGACCTTGGGGTTACTCGACACCAGGTAACGCTGCATCCATTCGCAATGGCTATGTTTCAAGTTGGATCATGTTGCTTCGATTCCGTGTATCTACGAGATTACGCAAACACGATAATGGAAGAACGGTTAAATCAAACTGTAAAAAAGTCGAGTTCAATACAGTCGGGTACACAACGCATTGGACAGCCCGCACCCGACCCTACCTGATATTTTCGGGTACTCGCACGTTTCTACTAGTTATTAAGTGTGCAAATAAGATCGGTACATTTTTCAGTAAGTCGCAATTATAATTGAAATTATACTTTCTCTCCGCTCTCGATGATGTCTCAAAGTGCCGATCTTGTATAGACCCATAATTGATCCAAGGAATACGTTAACACAACGGAAGCAGAATCCGTTGGTTTTTCCTTATTTCCCCTTAATGGTTTCTCCGGTGTTCGACGTAAACATCCGTTTTTTGCAGAAGGGATAAGAAAACTGTTGCCGCATCATTCGATACCGGTCTCGTAATGCAGCGCGCGTGCAGCCATCGTTCTCGATTTCTACGAACGGAAACGCGGTGGCCGGCTCCTGCGACCTCCTGTCGGACTGGTTCTCGGTTTTTTGGCTCGTTTTCTTAATATCTTTCGCCGCGTATTTTTAGATTCGCCTATTGCTTGCCGTGCGTTACCGAAAAACATCGGGCCTCTCGACTCGATTACGTGGAAACGCTCGGACACCCCGTTCCTAATAGGATTACCACCCGTAGCTGATGAGGAAGAAAAAAGGTGCATTCCCGACAGCCTCACGACCCGAAAAAACGGATCCTTGGTCTTCTATCATTCCCGGCGCTGTAAACTATAAAATTCGTGGAGACGAAATATTTATATATCGCCGGTTCTTCTCTTCCTTTATTTCTTTACATGGTCGGGAGACATTAGGCATTCGTGGGCCCTGATATGGTAGTCGCGTCTGATTTATGCAGATGAAAAGTAATAGCCGAGGTTAGCCTCGTTTGCGGACCTATTAGTCATTTTTCTCATTTGTACGGATTGAATTTTTGGCAAAATTTTGCCAAAACACCAGACTTTAGTCAGTCTTGTTTTTAGATCGATTTCGAATTTCTTTCGTCGATTAAGAGATTTCCTATTTTAGATTTTTTCGACGAGTGAAGACTACGATGCAAACATTCGGACGACGACGGAGAAGACAGCGAGACCGAAATGTTGACTCTGACGGAGGTTTTTTTAAAGTTCTGCAGTAGTGCAATGGACGTCTCGATTGCTCCGACCTCTCGGCGAATCCACCGGAAACGCTCGATCCATCTGACACTGTCGAAAGAAGAGGCTCATTGAACCACCTTCTGGAACTGGTTCGCACGGTTTTTTATCTGTTGCCGCTGTTAATGGCGAGAGGTTCTCGTTTCGCACGCTGGTTACAACTACCTCCGGTGTCTAGCCGCGCTGTGTTGCTCCTGCTTGATACCAGTTGTCCTGGTAGTTGGCGAGATATGGAACCACGATCGTCCATTGCTGCGGGACAATCGTGACGAAAGCGAGAGGAAAAATGAAGAAACGTTGATGTTTGCTTCAGCGCGGCAGAGATTGCAGATTTTTTTCTCTGCCGTGGGACATTTAGTCATCCCACCTGACCATTCTCCTTAGGATTTTACGACCGTAGTAAAAGTAAACGTAACGGAGAGTAATTGAGCACTCAATTACTCGTCTGTCACGTGGAGTTTGCAAAATTCTTGTGCTAATTTAGACAGTTCTTATTTTAGTTTTATTAATTTAGACAGAATCGATATTTGTTGTAGTTTAAAAAATCACAGTTACCTCGATTTTTGCAGGCATTTACAGTCTCGTCATGTACAACGTTCTACTCCAGTTGAAGTCAGGGACACACATTTGATTACATGAAAAATTTGCGGAAAATATATTTTAGAAAATATGTATATTATTAGATGTATTTAATATATTTCGCGGAATTTCGCGGAACACCAGTGTTCTACTCTGTCAATAAGAGAAACACGAGTGTTACGGTTGAGTTCGTAAGAAATTGTGAGAATTTTGGTTAATTTTACTAAAATACGTATGGAGCAGTGAAGTTTGCTAGGTGAATTAGTCGGAGGATGTCTGCATTATTTATTCGCTTACCTGCTAAAGGAATTCTCAGACGAATAATGTTGTTTAACATGGTTTTCAGCTGAAGTGGTTCTGGGAGGACCTAACCCAACTGCTGCGAGTAGAACGACTAAAATGGAAATAACTTATGAGAATTCTGAGTCCTGCTACGGTGAATGTGAGTTCTACAAAGACTCTGCGATAGACTGCGAATTTTTACGCGGAATAAAAATTTTTTAAATCGATTGTAAGAATTGGAAGACAGATCAAAATGTATTTCTTCTTTCAATAAGTTTAATAAGTTGATACTGTAACGATATTCTTAAAATCTTGTAAATGCAAAATGCTGTTCATCGCTGTTATGGTTTCACGTTAACAATCGCTTTTTCGAAGATGCACGAGCTCTAACGTCAGGTGAATGCGTCGACTCGCCATCAGAATCCCCGATCGCGCGTATTTACCGAACGCACCGAGACGTTGACGTTGAAGACATTTTTTCTGTGTGCAAATATGATTCATCGCATCGCGTTTGTAAACTGTGACCATTTCGCACCGTCCAGTGACGTTACCTAATTAAACAAGCCATTTAATAGCGATTGAGGTCGGCTCGATGCCTGAGTTAATAGCCTTTTCCTTTGAAAAATCGATTGCCAGTACGAACGAAAGAATCCCTCGGTTCGGACGACGTTTCCGGCAAGATCGATCGATAGAGTGACTTAAACACCCTGAGAATCGTGTCACGACAGACTCGCGGGTTCGCTGGACGGGCGAAAATTTCAATTTCAAATCGCCGATGTTCGTGAGCGTCGATGGTGTATCGCAATTTCCGCGCGAGTTCCTAGAATCACGTTTCGCCTCGAAGGAACGACCTGTAACTCCCAACTGCCGGGATGTTTCGATTTCCATAGAAATATAATGGGTCGTGTTCAGACAGCGAACCCCCGCGGTTCACCCACGGTCATGGCACTTTTTCGTTTTATGGGATGCCATTTTGCCTAGATCGGGCCGCTTTACCGGGAACTGTTTCCAGTTACGTTCTAGCAGATCCGAGATCGAATAAACCGCCGACAGAGAAAAATAAATGACAACAAAATTTGAAACAAAGGCTGGGCTAGATCCTCTGAATACGTGTAGAACGGTAATACAACCTTCAATCGAATTAAACGTTAGTTTTCTGTACCGACAAATGCACACTGCACATTCTCTGATTTATAGATCACCTGTGACTCACGGTAAGTTTAACTTCCAGACATTAGCAAATGTCACTAGAAAATTACACTCCGATATACTAGCTAATTCCACCAGCAATTTAATCAACGACGTGGTCCTACATGGTGAATTGCTGTTTCCTGTAGAACTTCCGTGTTTACATCGAAATCGCACAAACTCTTATTCGAAATCCCGCGCGACCTTGACTAAATGGACGAAAGCTTATCGAAGCTACGGTAACGGATTTTTTCCTCGTTATTCGTATTGATTCGCATGCGTCGCGTCACACGACCTTGTTAATAGACTTGAAGTTATCATTCTTGCGATCATTATTACTGCAACGTCGCGTGACGTTGGTCGTCTACGTATCGAAGCGTCTTCGGTGAAAGACTGAGAAATTTCTAATCTCAATTACTCTATCTAAACGATGCATCGCAAGTTCTATCGGATCAGTTTTTAATCATATCTCTATAACAGTAAAACCATAAGAAAATCGCGAATAAGGAAACCCTACAGTTTGCATTTTGGTGTGGAATACAAATGTGCCGGAGCGCAGCGTCTTCAGGATCTCCGCGGCTGGCGATCCTCGGTTTTCGAAGGTCGGCCAATATTTGCAAAAAGAACAATCGACGGGCGAAAGCAGTAAGCAAGCCAGAGGAGGAAGGACGAAGGAGGACGTACGCTAACAAAAGGTCGAATTATCGGTCGGTGGGGATCATTTGGGCGGTGAATACAGGCGCGCGGGTGCGTCGCTCGTGTGTACGAGCCTATAAATACATATTCACGAGCGGATGTTGAGGCATTGCTGAGGTCCACGTGGTCGTGCATCACGGTGCCAGTAACAGTCGGTCTCCTAGCGTCGTTCACAAGTGTGCAGAAAACGCGAACCGGTGTTGTCTCGTCTCGGGACGAGCAAGAGAAATAGAAAAAGAAAGACGTGCAAAGAGGGAGAGAGAAATAGAGACATAGAAAGAGAGGGCAGCCGTTGAGAAACCAGTGTTGTTGGGTTTCGTTTAGTGTCGGCGTTCTCGAGCGTTCGCCAGGATCCTCGTGGTTTCATAGTGGTGCACCGGCGTGGATCATCGACGTAGATCGTCGACGAGACGCCTCGGCGTGGCACGCCAACCGCGTGATCTCTACGATCGATGCGATCGACGCTGTTCCCGGTGGCGGACGGTTCACGGTTTCGTGGCTCTGCGGTTTCACGAGTTCGCGACCCGTCAGTTCCATGAGAGTCCAGTGACACTAACAGTGACACTACGCAGTGTCGCTATCCAGTGACAGCCGGCGCGTCGGCTTTCGTTCCCCAGTAAGGCGGAAGCTGATCCATCGATCCGATCCATTGAAGTTCGCCGGAGAGACACGTAAGTGACCGCGATCGCCGGACCACCGATATTTAACGACACGATCGGACGCACGTCGATCGTCCGACGGGCTGATCAATCGCGACGTGGATGTCGTAATGGAAAAGTGTCCTGAATCGACGATACGTAGCGTGCTGCGCGGGAGTACGATGATGCTTGATAAGAAACGTCATCTGCGAACACGCCACAGATAAATGCTGGATTTAGGATGAGTTTAGGGAATACATCAAATAGAAGATTTAACTCGTAGCACTCGAATGGCGACTCTCGGACGCCACTAAAATTGCTGTACCATTATTCAAAATATGGTTTACAGTATTAAATATATCGGTATCCAATCAATTACTAAACATTTAGGTATTGTATGAGGTATTATACCAATTTCGTATCCATAAAATTTCGAAAATCATAGGGAATGGAAATATTCTAGGTCCGAAAAATCTTTCATTTTCACGTTAAAATAGCTTCGAGTGCAAAGGGTTAAGCTGGATTTTTCAGCTTTGTTTGTCTTTTGATGGGTGAAAGTTCAGTTAACGAGCAAATTTGATCTGTGAAGGTAGATGCGGGCTAGATCCATTTGTGTTTAGTTTTTAGCGGTTACGGTTCACAGTTTAGAGAATAGATGAAATGGAAACCAGTTTAAGCTGGCTTTCTCAGCTCTGTTTCTATTTTGTTGACTAAGAGTTTATTCGTCGAGCGATCGTTTGTTAATCTTTAAAAGTACTATAAGAACTGCAACGATCCTACGCACACTTACACTGATCATTGCGAAACGTGCGGTGATCTAGCTGTTTCAATGTTTAAGTGATTCTCTGGTATTACGAACTAACGCGAGGTTGCATCGGTCGTTAAATATATTGTTTGACGGTAAAGTGGAAGATCCACGTATAGAAGATATCCTGATCGATAATGCGGAAAGTGTATTAGCATAAACTATTGTAGAAGTACTTATACGTTGTAAGGATATTTATAACGCGTTTACTGGATTACCTTGAATTGTGTGAAATAGACATTGAGCAGCCGTATCTTCTCCGCGATATAGATCGAAATGATCTTGTCTGATACAGAACGCGTCAATATTTCGATCCAGATTTCAATGACGGTTTAAACTTCTTCGGTGTACAAATGATCGAATGGCCTGATTCATAGCTACATTAAAGTACGTCAAAACTGTTCGCGTGAAAGTTACACACCACTTTTTCTTAGAAATTATACTAAAAATGAAATGTCCGTGCGACCACATTAAATGATATCAAAAGTGATTACCAGACTGCAGATTTGATTAATTTATAAGAAAATGAAATGGAAAGTGAAATCGAAAAGTGTGAAGACATTAAAAGAGTCCAAGAGTATTCTATTATTTTCGACTCGTTCAAATTATTAAAAGAAGAAATACATTTTCGTTTAATTTCCGTTCGTTCCAATCAACATAGACAGTTTTCATTTTGCATAGAGATCCACACTCCAGCGTTCACACGAAAGAAATTTCCGCTTGTCTTCAAAACAAAACCAATCGGAACGAAAATATAAACTTTCGATTGAATTGACCTAATTAGATCGTAGAAAGTTCATTCGTGGGCGTTTAAAAGCAAGTCTAACCAAACGCCACTGCTAATTGGTCGATAATTGACCGTCACCGACGAATAGCCGCTATTTAATTGATCCCGACTAGACGCGAATCACCGGGAACGAGAATCGGAAAGGAAACGTTTCGGCCGGCTAGTTTGCTAATTTTCGCAACCGCCGGAATATTTTCTGCAAGGTGGATGAATTCCGTCCTCGTATATTCCTGTTTGCAATTCAATCGTGGCTGCCTCTGTGTGCCATCGGATATGCATAAAGCAAGAGTCCCCCGCGGGGAACGACGCGACGGTTTGTTGTCGACGTTTAGAAAATTCGATTCCGCTCGTCTTCCCGTCCCGGGACGAACGTCTTTTTGGAGAACCGGAGGAACTGGAAGTGTGTCAGAACCTGAAAATATCGGTTCGAGAATATCATTCGGGATTCCGAGAACAATTCTCTGAAAATCCTGGGGAATCCTGAAACTTTCGAAAACTCGACTCACCTCAATCCGATTTCGCGAAAATTTCGGGATTCTCGAACACACTGAAGAATTCCGGTATATCCGAGAATCTCAAAATTTTCGGAAACCTTTCCCGATCCCGAAAAATTCTTCGAGTCCTCGCGCTTCGGTAGAAGTAACACGTCGGAGAGAGTGTTCCGAGAGGCGTCGACGCGCCCTCGAGGATTCCCGTGTTCCCTTTTTCTCCTTTTTCGCGTTTTTGTTCTGCTTATTGCGTGTTTATCGGTAAGATGGGATCGGGAAACTTGCTCGACCAGCTGCGGATCCCCTGGAATCTGTTTCGGCTTCCGAGAAAAGTTGTTTCTCTGTCGATTGCTTATGTCTCATGCCATCGACCGAGGCCACGCTCCTGACTCCCGAACGACTCTGGTCGAACGCAGCCAGGATCTATCGTTGATCGTGCCCGTTGCTCAAGGATCTTGCTCTCGCGCGTAGATCCTGCGAACCGGAAATCTTCAGACAATTTATATTTCGCATGAAGATTCGCAGTCTAATCATGACTTACAAAAGTTTGTTCCATCAAAGAACAGTTGATTCGAAGGTGCACAAATCAATCGCGTACATAAAACAGGATTTCCTGTCAACAGAGACTTCCAGACAAACGGTCTTACACATATATGATGAACAAATTGCCGTACAAGAATTCTCTGGTATCTATAAAATCGTTAATTACACTTATTGTTCCCCGTGTAGCTACGTGTCGCGTCTACACTGCAATCTCGATGGATCTCTTATAGCGATCACAAACCTTTTATTATTTTCATCGTTTATCATTCTTCAGTTGGTATCCTTCGGCGATATCAAATTTCGCCAGGCGAGCTGTAGTTTCTTCGAACAGTGGTGATTGATATAAAAGATATTGATCACACGAGAACATGACTTTTCCCTTTCATTTGAAGCTTCTTCAGTTTCGTGCTCGCCGCGTTTGCGAATGGGAGATGTTGCGGTTGCATTTAATGCGGAAGAACGATAAACAGATGCTTCTCCCGCGATGGTTGTAATTAGTGGACCCCGTGGATTATTCAATACTTGATGGAATGTCTTTCCGTATTGGTGGGAATCGCCAGCCATTTTCGTTCACGGTGGGGCTAAGATGAATTCGCTGTCTAGCTACAGACTTTGCCAGTTATGAAACTTCCACTTCTACATTCTTCCAATGAAGTTTAATCAAGGAGAGTTTTATGTCTTTAAACTGACGATAAAATGCTTGTTAATATAGCACTGTTACGAACAGAAGCAAAGATAATTTTTACAGATTCATAAAAAAGATACGCACGTAATTAGAGTGCTAAAAAATGAACTGTTAGCTGGTTGCATTTTCAGCCACTTTCTTCCGAATTACAGCGAAACCTTGATTACGCGTCACACTTTCATCATCTTTGCGGTTCCCGGCGCCACAAATCAACACATCGCAACAAATTCGTTTCCATAGGGATCCTTAAGGACTGCGTCTCCTAGACAGACGACACTCGCGCGTGACTGCACACAATCACCACAGTACACTCACACACCGCTAGACCACGTATACGTACGCGAGGATTGCAAGGATCCGGGATTCCACTTCTGATTTCTCAATAATGCAAAGACGGGGTTTCTTATTAGTCA
>CM052195.1:2871066-2902593 GCA_028455805.1 Lasioglossum figueresi
TCCGCTGGACCCTTATTTTTTGGGATAAACTGAAAAGTATCCTCAAGAAATGGTGCAAAAGTGGCGTCTCTCCATCTTTAATCATTGTTTATACATGTTTAAACAATCATAATGTATTAATATTGGATATCACTGTATTCGGGAAAGTCTACAGAATCTTTTGCCGTAAAGAACAATTCAATATCTTTAATAATAACATCACAATATTTGTTTAAATTTGAAAAATGTGGTTTTTTTTCAAGGCCATGTTTCTCAAAAACTGTACGGGTATGAGAAAAATTAAGGTCAGATACGGAATCAGCGCAAAAAACTCTATAAGGTACACGCAACAGTTATAGGGAAACAAATTTGGTGTTGTACAGTGTAATTAGACTAGAATCGAAGCTTGATTATTTTGATTTTTGTCCATTGCATGCCGCGCTGTGCACCGTTTTGAAACGAATCTATGGGGACGTGAAACGTATAAATAAAATCTGTCCGAACTGCGAACTAGATAGAAGAAATTCGATGGAAACGTTGTTCGATTCAGGTTGCAGCACGTGGCCGACGTTGGCGTAGCTCTGGTTCTTCTAATCGCGTTCAGTTTGGTCGCCGCTCAAGGGTCGAAGGAACTGGTGCGTGAGAGACTGTCCGAGGAAAAAAGGATCCTCTTCTTGGCCGGAGTCCATCCTGTCACCTATTGGACGACTGCATTAATCTGGGACTTCTTCGTGAGTGACGGAATGGGAGCCGGAACAGACTCGGGAACTTGATTTAAATTCGATTCCTGGTTTGCAGGTGTTTGGCCTGTCCATCTTCTTGGCTGTGATTGTCTTCGAGATCTTTGGACTGCCTGCGTACGTCGCCAGGCACAATCTGGCTGGCATCTGCCTTTTGCTCTACCTTTTCGCGTGAGTATTACAGTATTATTTCCTACTGCTGCAGGTAGCTGAAGCGTCCAAATACCGTGGTTCGTGTACCGTGTCTCGTTCCGCTTTGCTCGCGACGATATTCGGGGCTCTGACGGGGTTATGCAAGATAACCACGTCTAGTTGAAAGAAGAATTCGCACGTTCAGGAAACAACACACTTAAGATATATTTAAAAACTTAACAAGATACAGAATTAACAATGTTCGAGGTAAAATACTGTCGTTACAAGTTAGGTTCGAGCGATATGTTAGAACTCTGCCGAGTTCGAGCAATTTATTAGAAGTCTACTGACTTCGAGTGATTTGTTAGAAGTGACTTTCGGTGTGGCGTTACGCATAAGGTCAACTCGGGTCTATTCTTATTGGCTATCTAAAAACTGTATGGGGTAACAAAATAATTTTCTATTGGCGAGTGGGTGGTGCATTTTGGTCGTCGGAGTAGGGGCATTCTAGTAAATCTGTGTTTAGGGCATGCAATAAATTAGGTTCGACGATACCGAAAGGCGATGTGGAAAACTAAGGGTGCGTTCCGTTTCACGCATCAAGCGCATGGATCGCATTCAATGCGATGCGCGCATGGATGTAGGATTTCCCTATTTTATATAAGTGTTGGTTGCGATCGAGTTAACAAATCGATCTACGCGGGCGGGGATCAATGAAGGAATCGACTCGTACAAGTACAATATTTAATAATAAAAAGAATAAAAAGGTGGAACAAAGATTTAACACAACTGTCCAAGACGACGACCGGTGCGAGACTCTCCTAGATCGCCTCCTCCTCGCCTTTTATTCACAACGGTCTTCGCCTGTCGTTTGTCTCCACATTATTCGTTTGTTTCTCGCGGGACGCGCGTTTCGCTTGCTTTTCGCGGGACGCGCGCTTCGTCCGCTTTGTTGGGAGTTTAGACCTCCCACATGGATATCGTTCCGTTTCACTATTGCGCATGATGCGCGCTTGGAAACGGAACGCTTTTCCATGCATTTGATGCGAATCAAAAATGGATTTGCTTTGCTCGGCATTGATTCGATACTCGGTTACTAGTTGTCGTAAAAATTGTTCATCCGTAAAATTATCGTTCGTTACTTTCGAGATTATGTAATTCATTTAGTAATTTATGTAATTTACATGTTATGTGAAAAATATATTGATTGTATATATTTATACCTTCAGTTGCTCTCGCAACACTTTCTTTATCGAGTAAGAGTGTCAACACCTCGTTACTTTCTTGTGAAATTACAGGAAACTCTACTCGGTCCATCTTTACAGATGTTTGTCTTCGCACTGTGCAGAATGTGCTTCGCTTGCATTCGTTTTGCATCTACTTTTTTCAAATTTACCGCAAATGCATCGACTTCGCATCAAACGCTTCACCTCTGAACTGTGGTAGCTGATGCACGGCTGATGCGCGAGAAGTGGTGGGAATCTGGGGAATTCTGAGCGCTCTGATGCGTGCATCGAATGAAACGGAACGGTTCTCTATGCAGTCTATGCGCATAATGCGTGAAACGGAACGCACCCTATGACTATTTGTTTGCATAAGATTGCCCTATCAATGGGTTCGCTTACGAGGTCTCGAAGTGGTGTCCGGTGACACCCAAATTGTTCTAGGGCCGTCGCGTCGCGTCGAGTGTTTCCAGCTCTTAGAGACGACCGTTTCTAAATAAATATATAAATCTTACGTTCGGTCTGTTTAGAGACGCGACTGTTTCTAAATGAATACCTATAAATCTCACGTTCGGTCTGATTAGACACCGAACAGTAGCCTTAACACTAAACCTACCACCACCAGTCAAAACGACCGGTTCCAGATATTTGATTTTACGATTATTGGAATAATAAAAGTGATTTTATAAGGAATGATTGTACAGATATCTTTAGTAGAGCACCCATTACAATAGGGGCCGCACAAAGTCAAAGTAAAATCAATCTTGTCGTTTTTATAAGGGAACATGTACCAGCTTAGGTTTAGCGTTAAGGACTGCGTTTCCTAGACAGACGACACTCGCGCGTGACTGCACACAATCACCACAGTACACTCACACACCGCTAGACCACGTATACGTACGCGAGGATTGCAAGGGTCCGGGATTCCACTTCTGATTTCTCAATAATGCAAAGACGGGGTTTCATATTAGTCAAAATCGGTAGATAAAAGATTAATCTAGGTGGCTATTTGCCTCAAAAGTCTTACTTTTACGTTTACAACGCGTAATTCTCATTATTCGATAGCATATCGACAGCCACGACAGGCGGCAGCACCGTCGCCTCTCCATTGCTACTCGCGGCTCCGCGACATGCTGCAGAATAATGAGAATTACGCGTCGTAAACGTAAAAGTAAGACTTTTGAGGCAAATAGCCCCCCTAGATTGATCTTTTATCTACCGATTTTGACTAATAAGAAACCCCGTCTTTGCATTATTAAGATATCAGGAGTGGAATCCCCGGACCCTTGCAATCTTTGCGTACGTATACGTGGTCTAGCGGTGTGTGAGTGTACTGTGGTGAGACTGTGTGCAGTCACACGCGAGTGTCGTCTGTCTAGGAGACGCAGTCCTTAAGCGAAGATTTGAATGCTCCGAGCATAAAAAGAACTATATTTCTCGTAGGTGGGCAGCCCTGCCGTTCTCCCACCTGATGGAGAAGATCTTCAACGACTCGAGTCTCTCGAACATGGTGCTGTTCTGCACGAACACGTTCATAGGCGTATTTTCACTAGCCACGATCCTGGTGCTGGACATCCTGGGCAAGTCGAAAACAACAGAAGATGCGAGGAACACCTTGCATCAGATCCTGTTGATATTCCCTCAGTACGCCCTCGGCGACGCATTGGTACAAATATCTCGTAACGACATCACGGCCAGTTTGCTGGAAAAATTCAACATGGACACGTACCAGTCTCCATTGGGCTGGGACCTTTTGGGTCTTCATTTCGTGTTCCTGGCGATCGTGGGAACAATCTTGTTCTCGTTGAACCTGATGATCGAGTGTCGCGTGCTGCCGACGTGGAATCGTCGGGATAGTCCTCACACAATCGTCGATGAGGACGACGACGTCTCGAAGGAGAGGATGAGGGTGGAAAGTGGGATGTCGGAGGACATCCTGCAGGCGGTGAAGTTGCGAAAGGAGTACAACAGCGTGTACGGGACGAACGTGGCCGTGCAGAATCTGAGTATCGGCGTGCAAGCTGGCAAGTGTTTCGGGCTTCTCGGGACGAACGGCGCCGGAAAAAGCTCGACCTTCCGGATGCTCACCACGGAGATCATCCCGACGTCCGGTAGGATCATCCTGAAGGGTCAGGAGGTGGGGAAAGGGCCGCTTTGCAACGGAGAAATCGGTTACTGTCCGCAGAGCGACGGCCTCGACGGGTTCCTCAGCCCGCATCAGTGTCTGACTATTCACGGGGAAGTTTGCGGGCTGAGCAACGTTCCCAAGGTGAGGTCTGATTTATGCCGAAACTTCCGGTCCCCAGACCCGCAAGTTTTCCCGGGGACCTCCCCTTCCAGCCAGCCTCTGGTCGCCCGTGGATTGTGTTTTTAATTATTCCAAGCTCGGCAACGAAACGAGAGGCGTGTAAAACGTTAAGCAGCCGGCGATCCTCCTTTTTCCCCCGGCGAACTTCCCCGAACTGTTGTCCGGGATTCTTCTGCAGCAACCTCGAAACCCCTCGGCTCGCGTTCCTCAGCCAGGATCGCTCGCGCGGAGCTGGATTTGCATTCAGTCCGACTACGGCGCGACGCTTGTAAACGACCGTGGGTGCTGAAGTATTGCGACTTTCACGGGAAATTTAGTTGGAAATGTAGAATGGAGTTTACCGAATGCATAGTAATGGTTTTAGAAAATTGCCGGTTTGATTAACTGTGGCAAAGACATTTTCCGTCGCTGATGGGAGCCCGAAGTAACGTTTCGAGGAAAACGATGGGAGCTGAACTACACAACCGTTTCGCATGGGAAATTTCGTGGAAAGTTTAGTCGCTTTCATTCATATCCTTTTTTCTATCTCTGCTAGTTTTTGAGCTTCGATGGTCTACGAAACGCCACTTTGAGGGATAAAAAATATGTGTCAAATATTTTTGACAAACTATAAATGTGGAAAGTTTCATAAAAATCGGTGATTGACAGTTTGAGCGGTGTTCCTTGCGTGTAACGTTTGTATAATAACACGATGAACGCGGTGACTGCTGCTAAAAGAACTGTACCATTGGTATAAAAACTCGTTGAATCTCGAAGAAGCAAAGAATGTAGGAAAACCAATGTTTTGAAAGTGTCGGAGCAGAAGTTTTCCCTGAAAGCGTTTCGCAGCGGGAAAGTTGGCTTCGCGATGGCTACATAATTGATGGAAGCCTCATTCGCGAGTCTCCATTTTCGTTGAGACTTAATCCCGTGAAAAATTGTTTCAGGCAGTCGAGTTGACGCTGAAGAGACTGGATCTCTTGAAGTACGCCCACAAAAGGGTGAGCAGTCTTAGCGGAGGCAATAAAAGGAAGCTGTGCACTGCCTTGAGCGTTATGGCACCGGTGTCCGTGGTTCTCATGGACGAGCCGACGAGGTACGCTGGATAAATCATAAGATACGCGGGGAGAACGCGGCGTGGAGGAAAAAAAAACCCGTTTAAAAACACAGAAACGTCCTCGCTGTTCATGTTTTATTTATTCCTCCGCAGCGGTATGGATCCGGCCACGAAGGATCTAGTCGCGAAAACGATAAGACGCATGACGAAGAGCCAGAGCTGCGTAATCCTGACTTCGCACAGCGTGGCGGAGTGCGAGAATTTGTGCAACCGGGTCGGTATTCTTGCCAAAGCTGGTCTCAGGTGCATTGGAACGCCGCAGCACCTTAAACACAAGTAAGCTCGCCTATCTTGCAGACTTTTGAACAACTTCTTGCATATTTAAGTGGTCCCTCCCCGTCACCCCAAGGAAAAAAAGGAATTCAGCCACTCATCCCGTAGACAACGCTCGGTAACTGGACTAACAGCGCAAACATTAATTCCGTACGATTGCTAACCTTCCTCGCGACTGCGAGCTCTCTTATCTCCTCTCTATGCGCCACGCGAAATGGCCAACTTTTTAAAAAGTTACACAGGACTCGCTGTCCTTCTATTTGCGGAGATGATGAGAAAAATGGATTGTTCGAGATGTTGTGTCAACCAATGGATTGTCTAATGTTCTTTGAATTTTTTCGGTTATACCATTCGTGGCATACTAAATGATCAGTCGGTTTATTCAAGTCGCAGGAGATACGCTATCCTTGGAATTTTATTATTTCGAAAAGTTCGAGACTTGAGTTTGCATAGCACACAAAATTATTACCATTATTATATCATCTTCATTATGCTCAGGCTGTACAGAAACATTGGAAAGCACAATCTGTACGCAGTTCGTTGCAGAATAGTGTAAAATATATATTAACCTTGAGTATAAAATAACCACGAACGTATAAATGAATGATATAGAGTGACAACAACGGAATAGTGTAGCTGATTTTCAGTTACCGCGGTTCCACGCGGAATCTTTCATTGACGTATTGTTTGAGATATTAAATTACCCAATAGGCGGTCTACTTTCTCGTAGCGGACGCGGTCAGCGAAACGGCCGTCGAATTACGAATCAATCAAAAAGCTCCATTCGATATTAACGCGACGTTAACAATTGCAGCAAATCGTTCAAATATTCCGCTCGAATATGCAGTCGGCCGACATATCCGACCGGGATTAATTTTAACCGGTGCATTTTAATGACGTTGTTTCTACTGATGGATTGTTCGTGTCGGTTCGATTCCCCACACTTCCCATCGTTCTGACTCGGTTGTTCGCATAGACTTCCCGGCGGAATACGACGCGCGACAATTTATTCGACGCTCGGCTGGTCGCGCGATTGATTTTTCATTCTGCCTGTCATTTCGCGAAACAGCAATACCGGCAGGCTCTATTAAATTCGCGGAGCTGCCTGCCAACGGAGATTACGTTCTTACGTTCGCAAATATAATTAGGTCGTTCCGTATCGTTTTTTTGATGTGCCTCGTACGTTCCTCATCGTATAAATTCATCCATTTTCGTTGACGACATTGCTATTGTAAACTTGCTTCGAGCTGAATACCCTGTATAAATGAAGTGCGACAAGTAAAGGAATTATTAACCGTTTCTAGTCGGAGCTATTTTAACTCGAAAACTAAACATTTCTACCGACCTAGAATAAATCCATTCTATATAATTTTTTTTCATTTTATGGATATGAAATTGATATAATATCTCGTACATTACTTAAACGTTTATAAATTGATTAGATGCCAACATATTTAATAATGTAAACAATATTTTGAATAGCGGTACTGCAATGTTTAATGCTGTCTCAGAGCTTTAAACAAATTATGAACACAATTGACCAGTTAACTGCGTTCGACGTGTGTACACGTCAATCCAGAACTCTATTTCGGTGCAATAACAATAACCTTTTCAAGAATGAATTGTTAATTTTTGATCAAATAAAAATGTAATCCTTCCTCGTTTTTCGTAAAATTTATAATAGGACCATTTGCTCTGCGTTCGAGTTGTATACTCGTCATTGTTTGATTTTACCCTTAGCACTCGATTGGCGCCTCAGAGTCGCTATTAAAAATGGCTGTACAATTATTTAAAATATTGTTTACACGATATGTCGGTATTTAATCAATTAGTAAAGATTTAAGTATTGTATGAGGTATTATATCAATTCCACATCTACCAAATTTAAAAAATCATAGAGAATGCAAATATTCTAGGTCAGAAGAGACGTCCGAGTATCGAGTTAAAATAGCTCCGAGTGCAAAGGGTTAATTCCGCACTCAGTCGGGGATTTTTAAAGCTAAATTCCGCAGTTAAAAGGTTGAGTGATCCAAGATGTAGATCGCTAAGGGATGAAAAATCCCTTTCGCGTTCCCTCGTCGCGCACACCGTTTTCCCTTTGCTCGCGAAGCGATCGAGGGAATTTACGATATCTCTTGTACGTGTGCAACCTGCACCGTCTACTCGCCGTACCCGCTGTACCCTGCGATCCATCCGCGACCCGGAAGAGTGGCGGTTCGATCGCAAGAAATGACTCGCCGCAGGTTTTTTCGTATCGCTGGATAAACGACGCGATATTCCCGCGGATGTATGAAATACCGGGCGCAATATCGAGGCACCAAAGGACACCGTAAACTTCGTTTACGACCGCGTTCTCGGGAAACTCGATTCGAACTTCTCCGCCATCCCAGTGATCGCCGTTTCATCGGGAGATTCCTTTTTTACGCCTCCGCCCCCTATTTTTTTGGTCTGCGATGCTCTGAAACCCACCCGAGCGCCGCTGAGTTTAGTTTATTGGTGCCTTTGGGGAACAAAATGGCGCTGATAACTGCGACGTTTATCGCGCGTCCCGCTGCTATTTTTCCTGCAATTTTTCCTGCAATTTTTCCTGCAATTTGCAGCTCCACTCTCTTGGTTGATCTTTCTAGGAAATTTTTGTTGCTCCGGGTCGGCATCTGCGATCTTTATAACTTTTTCATGCGCCGCTGTCTTGTCTTATTCCCGGAATTTTACAGCTATTCTTTCGTACTTCCCCTCTTTGCATAGTTTATTAAGCGATATTCATGGCGGAGTTGAATTTTCAACGCTCTTCCATTGATCTTTAGAGAGAACATGTTTTACAGCTTGATTGCTTGGGGATAATAAAGTTTAACTAAATTGGTTTAGAAATTAGAAAACAAACTAAGTTTAGTAATATACAGGGTGTACGAAAAGTCTGGAAACGGTTAAATATCTAAAAAATAAAGCATTTTAGAGAAAAATGGTTCAGACATATATTTTATGGTTTCGCAAGGGGTATAAGATGGCGTCATTGGTTTGACCTTGAAGAATCATTTGAAGGTCACGCGAAGGTTACCTCAATTTTTTTAAGTGACACCCCCTATTTTTTATTACATATTCTTGTAGCTAATCTCGAGAGCTTTCCAAATCACTGGAATCAAATGTTTTTTCATGAATTACTTTTCGAGTTATAAGGCTTCAAAGGTACAATTCCGCCGGTACAATACTGTCGGATTTACATCTCTTGTGTGTGTGTGTGTGCGCGCGCGCGCATGTGTGTAAACGAGTTTTTACCGAATTAAATGTTCAAATTGTTTTCCTTCTGCTGCTTGACAATGACCTAATCGTAGATAAAATTCATTTAATACGTTTCGTCTCATTTCTGGTGAGGTGAGATTTACTTGGTGCGGTATGCGTTCCCTAAGGTCTGCCAAATTAGCAGGTTTCGTTACGTACACATTGTTTGGTAGCTGATTTTGGTCTACCACTCCGCGAGCGGTCCTTGACAGATCCTGTTTCTTCAAATCGTCTGACAGTTTTTTGAACTGTAGACTTTGAAATGGGTTCACGATCTGGATAAGTATCGTTAAACAAAGTCGCTACTTGTTCGAAGGACCTAACGCGGTCATCGTATCCTCGCATCATTAATAATATAATTCTTTCCCTTTCAGTCAATACCATTTTGGCGACTACCGAAGGTCTTTCTTACTTTTGTTGAATGTAATAACGACAAGTCTGTCGATAACGAAGAACAAAACTATTACCATCGACCGTGCAACCTCCACGTGGTACATCTCGGTTAACGCTGATGCCGGTGGTATTGTACCTTTGAAGCCTTATAACTCGAAAAGTAATTCATGAAAAAACATTTGATTCCAGTGATTTGGAAAGCTCTCGAGATTAGCTACAAGTATATGTAATCAAAAATAGGGGGTGCCATTTTAAAAAATTGAGGTTACCTTCGCGTGACCTTCAAATGATTCTTCAAGGTCAAACCAATGGCGCCATCTTATAGCCCTTGCGAAACCATAAAATATATGTCTGAACCATTTTTCTCTAAAATGCTTCATTTTTGAGATATTCGACCGTTTCCAGACTTTTCGAACACCCTGTATATTAAAATTTTGTGTTTTCGGCGCACGGTTCGATCATTAATAATACCAGCAAGTTTGCAAATTAATTTAACTCAACGTTTCGATCCCTGTATGGATCATCTTCAAGAGAGACATTTTTGCATCTGAAAAATAATACACATTATAGCACAAACTGAAAAACAATATTGCGACACAGCTGTGTGAAAAACAAAATACCAAAAGGAAGAAAAATTATAACACACGTACTTGCTGTGGCAACAAAATAAATTTCTTTAAATGAATAATGAGGAGTTACAGAATACTAAGCTTTCCTCCATGGTGGCAGATATGTAACTGGAGCCTGTGCTATGCAAACTAGAGAAGTAGTACGTCATATAGGACGACTTCGTTCTATGATTGGTAGATCGATATCGAACGATGGAAGTTCGAAACCATATTGGCGGCAAATTTGAAACGACGTAACTGAACATATACAGAAAAAAACAATAAAAAACCAAAAAAACCAAAGGAGAAACCTAAACGAACATTGCAAAACAAAAGAAAACATCCACATTCATGGTATTCGTACCAATAAGAAAAAAAAACCAAAAAACACCAAATTGATTAATAAATATAATGCGAAGATGAGAGAAGCAAAAAGAAAAACCAAACCTTCGGCAGAATCCAATTTATATTGGAAAAATCATCATAAATGAACATTGGCTCAATAATGTAGCGCAATAGTCATGAATCTTAGGTGTTTCATATCTAAGATTAACGCTTTGTTGTTTAATCGTACGAATGGTTTCCAATAAATAATCTGCGCGGTAAGTTAGATTCCTTGTCAATAATCTTCGCGTTATCAAAATCAAAACCGTGGTCAAATTCCAATGAATGTTTCGTTAACGCAGTGTGTTGTGTTTTTTTTTTTAAGTTCAGTAAGGTGCGTACAATAAAAAATTAACGATTCTGCAACAAACACGTATTGCCAAAGTGTAGCTTCCGTAGCATACAGGGAGGGAGGATCCGTTTAGAAAAATTTCTCCCGGATAAATGGAGTGCTACTGGTAATTCGATTCGGCGTCTTCTTCTCTGAAGTCTGAAAGTGTCCCATTTAGGGGTGCACGGCAGACGGTCAGAATTTCGCCATTTTCCCGGGTAGCCCTTTGACCGTCTTTCTGTCGCAAATGGCCATGCAAATTTACAGAGGAGGAGGTGCTACGCAGCCTGTCCTTTCCCACGGCATAATTTATCGAAGCCGATGCGCGTGTACCGATGTAAATGAATACGAATAGACGGATCTGTCGGTGAACAGACGGGAATGCGATAAATATTTGTTACGAACTGTGAACTTCTCTTTGTTATTCGCTGTACAACGGCTGCGTTCGTCTACTTTCCCCTTCTTTATTAGGGTCGCAGGAGCGGACTTCGACGAGATACGCGCTTTGCTATTCACCGCCGAGAGGTCGAGGATAATGTTCCTTCGCTCAGACCCTACTCGGCCTGAAGCACTCTCAGCCTTTTTCCACCGCACTCATGCTAATTTCATTTATAATATCGTTCTAACACTTCGATCTACCCGGCGCGGCTGTGTACTTCAAATTGTGGTAGAACTTCTCTGGCGCGCTGGGAGATCAGAGGCTACACCACTTTTTACCACGTTTTTATTAGCTCGCTTTCTTGTTTGTTTGTCTGTCTGTCTGTTTTACCAAAGTCTGTCAACATTTATTAAATTTTTTTGTTCGTTGTTTACTTCGTAAGTTATTAGAATGCTCGGTAATTGTCACGGAATTGAATACACTCGAATACATGGAGGTGAAGAGAAAACCCTTTCCTCTGAGGTTGCGAATAATTGAATTATTTAACCAGTTAACTGCGTTCGACGTGTATACACGTCAATCCAAATCTCTATTGCGTTGCAACAACAGTAACCTTTTCAAGAATGAATTGTTAATTTTTTATCAAATATAAATGTAATCCTTCCTCGTTTTTCGTAAAATTTATAATAGGACCACTTGCCCTGCGTTCGACGCGTATACTTGACATTGCTTGATTTTAATTCCACGCTCTGTGGGGGATTATTACAACTAAATTCCGCAGTTAAGAGGTTAAAGAGATGAGTACATATTTCCATTTTTACCCCAGCAATTAGGACTTCGATACACGATTTATATTTCAGCTAATTCTTGGTTGCAAATGGTTAGAAAGGCTAATTTTGTGCGCGTTTTCAGGTTCGGCGAGGGCTACGTGGCGTTCTTACGGTTCAGGCAGCCAGTGTCAGCCGCGGAACTGAAGAAGGTCCTAGCGAAGTATCTTCCACAGGCTGTAGTGTCCTCGAGACAGGGCACAGCGGCTCGCCTGTTGCTACCGCGTAGCCAGGACATGCTGTTGAGCGTGAGCTTCAATAAGGTGAAGCTACTGGCCGAGGAACTCAAAGCCAGCGACTTCACCCTCAGCCAAAGTTCGTTGGATCAGGTTAGTGGACAGAAACAATTATTTTAATGAAGCAATAATCATTCTGGATACAGTAATTAGAAACAAGGAAGCCCTTAAAACCAATCAAATATTCCTAAATACACCTGTAACGTAACGAAATTGTCTTAAGAGATCATTTCTTCTCCTACACGTTAAAGTTTCCATTGGATTCATCTTTAGTTCTTAGAATTATGCTATAACATCAGAGTTACATGAATTAATAATACGGTCCACTCGTTCTAGTCGTTCTTTCATATATTACAGTAAAGTCGAGATTACTGTCCTCGGTAAACACCGGGTTCTAAGTCCAGTGCCTACTCAAACACCACACATTGACTCGAATGAATCGAAAATGTTCAACTTTCTTAATTGTCGTTATTTTTTTTATGAAATTTCACTATGGTATTTCTGGCATTTTTCTGATTAATGTAAGACCAACCACGATATAATTCCAATTGTATTTAGTGGTTAAATAGACGATTCAAGTTTCCAAAGAAGTTTCAAAGAAAGAGACACTCATTCTGTCCTTCTCTATGTTCGGCTTCTCCTTTGAATTTCATTCTGTCCTTCTCTATGTTCGGACTCACCTTTGAATTTCATTCTGTCCTTCTCTATGTTCGGACTTTCCTTTGAATTTCATTCTGTCCTTCTCTATGTTCGGACTAACCTTTGAATTTCATTCTGTCCTTCAGTATGTTCGGACTTTCCTTTGAATTTCATTCTATCCTTCTCTATGTTCGGCTTCACCTTTGAATTTCAATCAATCCTTCTCTATGTTCGGAATCGCCTTTGAAGTAACAAAAATACGATCATACATGTACACACCAATCTTACTGTCCACCATAAATACGACTGTTGGAATGTGGACATTACTGTATATTAATCCTTTTCTCTGTATGAATATGAAATTGATATAATACCTCACACAATACTTAAATGTTTAGTAATTTATTAGATACCAACATATATAGCAATGCAAACAATATTTTACATGGAAAATTAAACATTTCTTTCGACCTAGAATAATTCCATTCTATATTACAGTGAAGTTCGCACTACTGTCCTTTGTTTATACTAGGTTCAATGTCCAGTGCCTTCTCACTCCACTGGCATATCGGTATAAACACCACACATTGACTCGAATGAAACGAAATTTTCATGATTTTTTTAATGAAATTTCACTATCGTATTTCTGGCATTTTTCTGATTAATATAAGAACAAACACGATATAATTCCAATTGTATTTAGTGGTTAAATCGACGATTCAAGTTTCCAAAGAAGTTTCAAAGAAAGAGACACTCATTCTGTCCTTCTCTATGTTCGGCTTCTCTTTTGAATTTCATTCTGTCCTTCTCTATGTTCGGACTGTCCTTTGAATTTCATTCTGTCCTTCTCTATGTTCGGCTTCTCCTTTGAATTTCATTCTGTCCTTCTCTATGTTCGGATTCTCCTTTGAAGTAACAAAAATACGATCGCAAGCACCAACGTTACTGTCCACCATAAATACGACTGTTGGACAGTAATCTCGACTTTACTGTACAACGTAGAAAAATGTACATCTAGTAGTTTTTCATATATTAGAACGTAGAAATGTACAACGCTCAATCCAATGCAGTCTTGAACAAACAAAAACCCACCGATAGAAACCTTTTCAAATATAACAAGGGAACTGATGATCCGAAAGATTAAGGAATGTTCTTTAAAGCTCCAGCTCCCAAGTGCTGTCCAAGATACCTCGCAAATCTGCAGAGTTTAAAAGAATCAGAATTCCGGAGACTCCAAAGTTCCTCCGATAATTGGATTGAAGTGAAAGTAGTTTCATCTGTTTGAACAACCTTCGTATTTCAATCCCATCGATATTAATTTCACAAATTTTCTTCGGGTGAAAATTCGTCCATTTTCTTTTGAACGCATGAAAGATGTATTTCTTTAAAATCAGACATTGTAAATCAAACACCATTTGTTGGTCTAAAGCATACAACAAGAATGGGCGGTAAAGTATCATCATCCGTAAAACTATCTTGAAAATGAGACATTGCAAATGAAACACAATTTGTTGATCTAAAGTGTACAGTAAAAATAATCTTTTTGAAGATTCTCCTCAGCATCGTTTGTAAAACTACGTTTTCGGGAGCGTATGATGGTTAATTAAAGTGAATTCGTAGTTATTAACACATTACCGACCGGTGATTATTGCATAATTTAGAAAAATCTGTGGTACACGATTGAACACTTTTCAATGGAACCTTCAATAGCAATAGCAATTTTCATTGTGAATTAACAAGTCACCCTCAATAACGTCATCTAATAGTTTCATTTAAGATTGCAATGTAAAAGAAAACTTCTATGTATTCTTTTGGTACAGTACAATTATTGAAAATCCTATTAATAGGCTTCCGGTAGGTAAAGTGTTAAGATCTTCGCTATAAAAGTTGTAGTTGCCGCAGGCGTCGAAAAATGTCCCAGTGCTACGGACTAATTTTTAAGATAAAATTTTTCAGGTAAATTATTTCTGAATCAATAATTATTATCAGAGGGTTCGTTATAAAAGGTTGGAGTGGCTGCCGGCATCGAACCGCGTTCACAGTGCTAAGCGTTAAAAATATCTTTGAGGTCTATTCGGGAAAATTCTTGAATAAACAGGAACTTGATGCGTTTCTAGCTCATGTTTCGGCGTAAAGCCAGCCCGCATTTAGAATTGCGATTGGAAATTAATGCTCGATCGGCAGGAACATCTACTCTATATAAACGATAACATTCAGCCGGGAGCGGCGCTGACAGCAAATACGGTCGAAGGGCAATTCCAAACAAACGTTTCGAATCAAACGGGAATCGATGAAGTTCTGTCCGCGCAATATACCATGGGTCTTGTGTCTCGAACAGATGATGCACTGCCAGCGCACGCTGCCTCCATCCCGTTCGACCAAGGACGATCCTCGTTTACGTCCCACCTAGCCTGAGGAATATTAATGGTCCCCGGTCCCGTCTTACGGTTCACACTTCTGTATAGCGTTCTCTATAGCATGGTTCACGGCCGGCTAGGCAACCGAGAACCGTCTGTGCGGCTCCTAAGCTCTCGCCTAAACGCTTTCTGATTCGCCGTATCGCTCGCGCCCTCCGCAGTTTGACTCCGCTATCCAGCAAAACTGTTCCGTAATTAATTACTTCCCGGGAACAATTTAATTTCCCCCGGTAACAAAGTTACTTTCGTCCCATTTAATCGTCTCCCGGCGAGCCGGAAGAATTTTAAATGCCGCAACACCGATACCCGATGCCTTTATCAGCCGTACAACTATGGCTGCAAGTTCGCCGATAACCTAAACGCTTCAGCGAAGAATTTTTCATCTCCGAAAGGACCTCGAGGACGAATTAATCCCCTTGCGGTTTTGCATTCCGGAGACACCGACGAGCTTGCATGGATATTTTTACGAACTTTTGTACTACGAATATTGCCTCGGAAGCTGCGTGCAGACTCTCTGTCCTCCTCGTTCGCCGGCGGACATAGTATTTCATGAATTTATGGCAATAAATATCGCGGAACCTTTCCGGAAACTTCGGCCGTTAATGGTGTCTTTAATAGAAGCGATAAATTGTTTACACCGATTACACTGTCCAACAAATTTCAACTTTTTTTATGTTTCCCAATTACTGTTGCATGGTTCTTATAGAGTTTTTTTTGCGCTGATATCGAATCTGCCCTTAATTTTCCTCCTACACGCACAGTTTTTGAGAAACATGACTTTGAAAATAAAACGTATTTTTCAACTTTAAACAAATATTGCGATGTTATCATAAAAGATATTGAATTGTTCTTGCAGCAATAGATTCTGTAGACTTTGCCGAATCCAGTGATATCCATTATTAATACATTATGATTGTTTAAACATGTTTAAACAATCGTTAAAGACGAAGAGGCACCACTTTTGCACCATTTCTTGAGGATATTTTTCAGTTTATCTCAAAAAATAAGGGTACAGCGGAAAATCGAACTATACCACGCGATGGAGCAGACTTTTATCTTGATAAACCACCCTTTCAAGTTTCCAATGTCGACGTTTTTTTTCGAACCAGGAAGCAAAATATCATCGCCCGACACGAATTGCCGCCAGCGGCGCTCATCATTAGAACGGCCGTTCGACGTGATACGGCGCGGCGTCATGTTTCTCAAAAACTGTGCGTGTAGGAGAAAAATTAAGGGCAGATTCGGGGAACAGTAATTGGGAAAACAAATTTGGTGATGGACAGCGTTATTGCCGCATAATGTTTAATCTAAACTTGCGAAATACAGTAAAGTCGGGTTTACTGTCCAGAGTCAACACCGGGTTCTAAGTCCAGTGCCTACTCATTCCATTGGCGGCGATGGTTGATCTCGGCTCGGGTACATCGGTGTAAACACCACACATTGACTCGAATGAATCGAAATGTTCAACTTTCTTAATTTTCATTAATTTTTTATTGAAATTTCACTATCGTATTTCTGGCATTTTTCTGATTAATATAAGACCAAACACGATATAATTCCAATTGTGTTTAGTGGTTAAATCGACGATTCAAGTTTCGGTCGCAAGGAAGGACAGCGTATGAGAAAGAAAGAGACACTCATTCTGTCCTTCTCTATGTTCGGACGCTCCTTTGAATTTCATTCTGTCCTTCTCTACGTTCGGACTCTCCTTTGAAGTAACAAAAATACGATCAAACGTACCAACCTTACTGTCCACCATAATACGGCTGTTGGACAGTAATGTCGGCATTACTGTATAAAGGGTGCATCAAAAATGTTGTACAGTAAAGTCGATATTACTGTCCTTTGTTTATACCAGGTTCTATGTCTAGTGCCTACTCATTCCACTGGCGACCGTATATCGGTGTAAACACCACACATTGACTCGAATGAATCGAAATTTTCATTATACTTTTAATGAAATTTCACTATCGTATTTCTGGCATTTTTCTGATTAATTTAAGACCAAACACGATATAATTCCAATTGTGTTTAGTGGTTAAATCGACGATTCAAATTTCGGTCGCAAGGAAGGACAGCGTATGGGAAAGAAAGGAGACACTCATTCTGTCCTTCTCTATGTTCGGCTTCTCCTTTGAATTTCATTCTGTCCTTCTCTATGTTCGAACTCTCCTTCGAATTTCATTCTGTCCTTCTCTATGTTCGGCTTCTCCTTTGAATTTCATTCTGTCCTTCTCTATGTTCGGCTTCTCCTTTGAATTTTATTGTCCTTCTCTGTGTTCGGACTCTCCTTTGAAGTAAAAAAAATACGATCACAACACCAAGATTACTGTCCACCAAAAATACGGTTGTTGGACAGTAAACCCGACTTTTATTGGAAATGGGTGGTTAAATAAACTGACGACTGGAAGGACGTCGTATCGCATTGAAGGCTAGACTCAGAGTGAGGAGAAAAACAAAAGAGGCAATTCGAAAAAGTCCGTCGCCCACTTGAGATAAAGGACCAGGCCTGCGGACCTGTCTTCGGCCAGGCGATAGGTTTCCCTCTGTCCTTCTGTATGTTCGGCTTCTCCTTTGAATTTTATTGTTCTTCTCTGTGTTCGGACTCCCCTTTGAAGTAACAAAAATACGACCGCAACACCAGGATTACTGTCCACCAAAAATACGGCTGTTGGACATTAAACCCAACTTTACTGTACATCACTATAGTTGGACGCGATAGTGTGTAGTATGAGGCACATTTCTGAGTCGAAGCACAACTAACAAAAGATTTTTCGAGGAGAAAAGTTTCGTTTGTTTTGACGAAATATGTTCGAGGTGGAATATCAAGTAATTCGAAGTGTAAATGTTACGATATAGTGGTAATTAGCGTATAATTTAACGACCACTTGATTATGGCGAGCCAGTAGACCGGCCGAATAAACAGCAAACCATCGGTGCGTACCGATGGCGGAAAATAACACGCGGACTGGATTATTCAGCTGTTTCCATAATTTCCCAGCGATACCGAATTATTATTCGACCGGGCCGTATCGTCGGCCCGTTTAATTAATATTTCCCGTGTTCCGCGATTTAACAATTTTCCGTTTCCCGGTCGATCGACTTCGATCAGTTATCTTTCTATTTTCCTTTAATTATCTCCGCCATCGTGAACGCGTTATCTCGCCTATCGCCGATAACGCTGGGAAACGCGACGGTTGTTGCCATTCGCTCTTTCCGTTCGTTCTGGCTCGGTTCCTCCTGAATACACACTGCTAGATCCTTTTTGATTGAAAGCAGGATCGGTTTTCGTGCTAAAGTAACTTTCGCACCTGTTACTCAATCTTCAAACCCGAATCTTCTTGCGTCGAATATATTTTGAGAACGTGTGTGCCAGAATCAAAGAAATATTGAATTTCATATTAGGTCGGAACGATAGTGCGTAGCCTTTCTAAATTGAAACTCAAAGATGCAATTAAAATATTTAGTCAGAGGTTTATTCAATAACATGGCACCTCTCTCTGTCAAAAATGGCAGAATGGAAAACATCATATCGAATAAATATTTAAATTTTACCTTTTCGAATGTTAATTTCATTTAAATACTTTAAATACAGTAGGACCTCGATTAACCGGTTTTCTGGGGACAAACAGCCCGGATAAATTAAGGCCCGAGGAAATAATTAAAATGTACATTGTATTCAAAAATAAATTTTTGTTTTTTCGAAAATTTATTTCCCTTCATAATATAATCATATTTAAACGAATATTTATTTGTTATCGGGATCCGGTTAATGGAGGTCCTACTGTATGTTCATAAATGTATAATAATATAAAAACATGTTAATAAAACATGTATCAATTATGAAATTGTCGAATTGTGAATCTTCATCGCGAGTTTGACTCGATATTGCAGGGGAAGGAGTTGAAAGTCGAAGTCGAAAAAATCATTCGATCCCGATTAATTAGAACCGAAGATGTTCGGGATTGGTGATTAAAAGTGAATTCGGGGTTCGGTGTGGATGGTAGAGGATGGATTCACCGTCGGCTAGGTGCGAGCAGTCTCCGTGCCGAGTTAATCCCCGGGGGATCAGCTTTGTGTACGGGTAAACATAACCGGATCAACAAATCCCGCGACAGCCACGCCGGTGTACACGGTCTGGAATCTTATCTCCATTAAGGAGACGCGAGACGCGAACAAACGATGCGAACGTGATTCCATTGAATGCGGCCATACCCACGGATTCTCGCGATCACTATGACGCCAGCCTCTCGCAAGCACTCGTCCATGAATTATTTAGCTTCCTCGAAAAATACCTGATCGATTGCTCGACGCTGCTGGCCGTGGCTCGCTGCAATGGTGCACGGTGTCCTCTGTTTTATGGCTCGTTCTCATTGAACTCTGATTTGTACGCCGGTATATCGATGATCCGGAAAATTACGCTTCTATGGCTCCGTGGCTCAGATGATTCGGTTCGTTGAAGCTTGAATTAATTTCTTCGAACGTTGAGTGAGCAATTCTAACATTATGTTTGTTCCGACTGATAAGAAGAAGTTACAATTTGTGATATTAACTGAACCTACCACTGCCTGTCAAATTTTTGTTCAAAGTTTTATATTTTTCATCTTATAATTATTGAAATTACGAAGTTGCTTACATGGAAATTGATTCAAGCACATGTTGTGTGATTGAAATTGCACAAAATTGAAATAAGTAGAGCCTTGTCATTTTTGTGTAAGCTAAAACATTTTAGTCGCTTTTAGCTCTCGGTGGTAGGGACGGGATCAAGTACCTCGCAAACGAGTTCGAACTTTGATCGATTGAATTCGAACTCTCTATAAGTACTTCGAAAAACAGAAATAGTACTCCTATGTATACTCGAACCTCTGTCAGACAGTTTCGAACCTCTTACAAGTACTTTGGTAAACGGAAATAATACTTGCGAGTATATTCGAAACTTTTATGAATACCTACTATGCAGTTCTGATTTCCAAGATTCGTGTACTACTTGTGAAAGATTCGATTTCTTTCAACATCGAAGTACTTATAAGTATAAATAGTTAATTATATATATCGATCGTAAATTATCTTATAAGATATTAGGAATTTTTTTTATTTATCGGCACAACGGTTCGATCATTTTCTACACAACAAATAGCTATATTGTAGGATTACTCAAACGCTGGATTCGAATATGAATCACTTATAATGAATACTTATAAGTATATTTCGAAATTTGTAAGTACTTATTCCGAGGTTCGATATCAGTTTGTACACAATGAATACTTTTCGAATATAATCATTGAAACATTATTGCTTTCAAGTAGTAATCGAAACCCGTGAAACGAAACTTGGTTACTGAAATTGACTCGGATTCGTGAGTACATATTCAACTTGATCCCATCCCTAGTCGGTAAGGTTTAATGTCAAAAGTGGACCTTTCAATTAAGTATTTTTGTTCTACTATCTGTGGAATTTGGTTTTCCATTATTATCGTGGTTACTGAGAAACGAATTCATTTATGATGCGTATAACGCTTAGTTTTCATTTAATTTAATGGCACTAGCATGTCATTTCTGCGTCACGATATCATTTCTGCTTCTTAACGTTATTTATACTCATTGTTACGTGTTCAGGTGTTAACGCAGTGTTAAATTTACCTAGAAACAATGAGCCTGTTATGAATTATATAATTCAACGTCCTCTCGGACAGCGCAATGCTGTTCCCCGGTTTCAAAATGGCTCCCAGGTTCATTAATTATGCTCCTGCAGGAATTTGTTATCATTACCGTTTATTATCCGTTTAGAACGTTCTCGGGTACGCGAAAAAAACAACGGTGTAATAAAGATTTAACGAAATTTGCACGTGTCGTTTAACTTCTCGCATCGTTCAATGAAAGATGTAAATTCTTATTCAACTTCTGTTTCCTTTTTTCGGAGTTAATGAGGCCAAAAATTTCCGGTTCCGTAACGATCCGCGGTTTAATTATTATTAACTGACTTGATAAATTTCTCGTATGAAATGGTGCCATAAATGGGTAACGGGACAGGCTGTCTGTTAATTCTTCGGGTACCATTTGCCATATCTTCGTGAATTCGTGAGAAATTCTCAAATTGTACAGAATCTTCATTAGACTTTTACACTATCGTAATTAGAGTAATTGTATGCATTGATGACAAAAATGAATAGGTTAAATACAATAATACTCGAAAGACAGAATTTAGGTGTTACAGAGATAATATATAGAGAAAACACATTTCTACTTAACCTCAATTACTTACAGTTGACTCGAACAATTTTTATTTTGCATAAAGAACAACGAAATACAACAAGTGATCTCACAAGATTTCTGTTCGTTCGTATTTCACGAGGTTTGTGTTTCACTCTGTAACGGTTCCAACACTTTGGCTGCCAGGCTACCCTATAAACCATCCGCGCAACGGAAATCCCCTTTCGAATAACAGAAAAATTGTTTTAACCAACACTTTTGGTAATCCTCTTTTTCTATCCGACCCGAAATCCGCAAAAGTTATTCAAATTTTCGAACGTTTCACCGTTTGCATTAATTCGAGCTTCAGACAAACAACACACGAGCCATCGTACGGCTCACGTGTGGTATAAAAATATTAACACCAAACTTGTATGCGGTATAAAAATTCTATCGCACCCTTTATTTACACTCTCGCGAGAAGCGTCCCCTTCCATGATTACAAAAACAGTCTGCGCAACAGAAAAATTCGCAAATACGAATATATAAAGAAAGTTGAACACCAAAATATTGTCCAGTTTTTCTGGGAAAAACTCCGAAAGTTTATTGAATTTGAAGGAAAAAGGACACCTATCCGCGATTGCGCCACGATTATAAAAACAATCCGCGAGACAGAAAAATTCACGAATGTTCCTCGGGCATATAGGAATTTCTAAAGAAAGTTTCATATCAAAAATGCTGTCCAGTGTTCCTGAAAAAAAAATCCGAAAGTTCATCGGATTTAAAAGGAAAGGGCAAGCATCGTTTAATTGGAGCCGCGGTTCTGTTTACTTTCCCGCTCGCCTCGGCCTGCCAGTAATTTCGCACCGAATAAATGTCTAAAGAGTGTTAATTATAATCAGCTGGCCCGGCGAGTCGCGTAATCCCGCGGCGTAACTTTTTAAACCGGCGGTTAAATTACGCCACTCCCTTATTAGCCGTCTCATGCAAATTGGAGGCGGTTCGCGCGATCCGCGAGGGAATTTCGCGCGGAATCGTCGCCGGACTAGATTTCGCGCAGAATGTGAGATTCCACTTTTTCGTCTTTTTTCCTCGCGTTCCCTTCTCTCCGTCCATTTCTCTGTTTTTTCTTCGGGACCACGCCTCCGTCTTCTAATTGCATTTCTCGCGGAACGACGCCGAGAGTCAGAGTTGCGTAATCCCGCGGAAAATGCTGGGAACAATTGCGCGGGGAACGTGCAATTTCAACCGAAGGACGAGCGCCGCCTTTCACGACCACCGCGCCGAAGAAAACATCGATCGGTCCGACGCGATTCTCTCGGACGTCGTCGTCGCTCGCTTTCCGAGGAACTTACTCTTTGCTTCACCTGTTAACCTGGTAGCGTTCCGTTCGGAGACGCCCGCGCAGCCAGCTGGAAATGAATGGAAATTACACAGACACGACGCGCCGAGCCTTTCTTTCCGCGCTGTAGGGTGACCAGTGAACGAACACGTAAACTGCACGTCTCTTCACATTAGTATTCGAAAATCGTTATCGAATTTCCCGAGTGCGAATTTTTCCAAGACGGCTGTGTCGTTCAAAATGTATTTTAGAAATTTTTAATACAGGCCCACAAAAAATAGTATTTTCGTTTCACGTCATGCAGTAAATTAATTGTTCTAGCTTCTCAGAAAGATTCAAGTCGTACGGTTCAATATTAAAACAGTTATCGTTCTTTAAACCTTCGCAAGGTAATGCGGGGTCTCAGAGATCCCAGCTTCAGGTTTCTGAAAAGAATTTTTATACGAATAAAATTAAATCTATTTGTTTATTTTTCATCCTGCGATATTCTTTATCCCAAATTTATTAAAAACGAGGATATTTATGAAATTCATTAGTCGAGGTCTAAGGGACCCCACCTCAGGGACGGATTAAGCAAGCGCGGGGCCCGTAGCAAATGTTACCTGGGGGCCCTAGGTTTTGCATGATAATAAAACAAATCACATTGAAGGACCTTTTTTTTTAGCAGGAATATCTGTTAATAGTGTTAGATAGAAAAATGTATTTCGTTTATACGAGAAACACTGTAGGTTCTCTATCAAAGAACAATAGACCAGTTATATGTCACCGGACCCATAGGCCTGGTATTCGTCGTAGTCAAGGGCCTGTCTCGTTTTTCCTAAAAGTCAAGGGGGCGACAGATAAACTCTTCCTCCCTTACAACTTTCCTTCTTCTTTCTTCGCTTCGAGTCCACTAGTCAAAGAGACAAGTCGTCCTTCCGCGCTGTGTAATAAAATATTCTTAAAGTTAATTCAACAGTGTTTCTGTGATTTTCTTCACCCATTTCCAACAAATAGTAGCCGGGGATTTTTCTGCTGCTAGCGCGGGGCCCGTAGCATTTGCTATTTTTACTGAGCCTAATCCGGCTCTGCCCCACCATATTTATGTGTTATTAGACCTTACCTTGCGAGGGTGAAAAATGTCCGAATATTATATTACCGTAATTCACTGTACATTCAAAATGAAAATTCTAAACTCGCCCGCAGTTTCTACTTTTGACGAGTTGATCGGATGATTCGCAAGGCGGTGATCTAATCGTTAATTTTCGAGGAAGCGAGGATGAAAATATCGGCGAAGGTGTTTATCGCAGGTTTCAGGTGCACGCACAGTCTGGATGGTTGCGGGCGCGCCGACCGCGCGAGTAATTCGGTTTACGTTTGAAACTGCGAAATTGTTCGCGCCATTGTTGCCAAAGGCGCTTACGAGGCGCGGGGATTTGCAAGGGCGCCCTTTAATATAATATCCAAACAGGAAGCAAGTTTCCGTGAATTAAGGTCGGCGCGACTCGGCTTGGCTCGGCACGGAGTCGCGCTGCAGCAAGCGTAACTTCCTGCTCGCTGATGATTCAAATGTATCCGAGGACGTGTTTGCCAATTACGGCCGAGTATCGTGCGTAGCCGTACCGCTTTCGGACTGCCCGAGAAGTTTACTTGTACAGTACATCATCGTGTTGACGTGCTATCGACGAACTTGAGAACAATTCACGGCCTGAACGCGAGGAGCATTGCATTAATTAAATCTGCCGCGGTCCCCGCCGCCGATTTCCGGTTCACGCGCGATACGGGAATTTCGTCGGTGCCCGCTGCACCTCTGTAGATAAAAATTAGCAGAAAATGCTGAGGATGCGTAACTATCTCCTAAGATGCATAACCCTTTATTATTTATGAAAGAGAATCAACACGTGAGAAGCAGATGCATATACGAACTACAGTAATCCCTTGATTCTTGGGCAGGGGGTGGTTCACCGGAGTGGAAAGGAATCGTGATCTTCCTTGCTTTTCTAATTTATGGCTGCGTCTACCACTCCGCTCGGGCCGAGCGAGACTACAATAGGGCAACGGTGTCGGCGACAGTTTAAAGGCTCTCGTGTTCTCACAATGTAATGCCAATTCAAAATACTTTATTTTTCATTATTTTTTTATGAGACTTTCACTGACTTGTTTCTGGCATTGTTCTGATTGAAGCAACACCAAACACGATATAATTTGGCCCATATTTACTCTACACGCGAAGCACGATGACGAAACTTTCACAGTCGATTAAACCAGTAAATACAATTCAAATTATATCGTGTTCGGTCTTGTTTTAATCAGAGGAATTCCATAGATACGTTTTTAAGGGTCCCATGAAAAAATAATGAAAATTAAGATGTTTGAACATTCGATTCGTTGCGTCCGTATAGTGGTGTTCACACCGATATACCCGAGCCGACAACTATAGTCGCCGTCTTGCGGCGCGGCCAGGCACGGCACAGCGTTGACAGGGAGTGGAGTGAGTAGGCCTGGATAGGAATCGGGACCCCCCAAATTGGACACTAGTCGGAGCTTTACTGAACTATGTACCCTGAACATGTTGCGTGAAGTAATTATTTTATCCGTTTTCCATCGCGATGTACAACCAAAGACTTGTGGATAGTAATTTGAATACTATTCCTTCACCCGCTCTTATTTTTTCAATAAACACATTCTAAAATGTTAATCAATCCTTCACCATTTTCAATTTAAATAAGAACAATCTACATTAAAACTTCGATCCTCCTTTTAAACATTTTTATATTCGATGAAATCCGTAATCTAGTGAATCATATTTCCGTATATTTTTTATCGTTAAAGTGTCGAGCCCGAGGTGTAACAGCCGTGAAGGAAAAATAGTATTTCCTAACAATATGACGAAGCAGATAGCTATTGTTCCAGGATTTTTTGCGGAACAACTATTCGGTAACTTTGCGCGTCGATCGAAAAAGTTCTTTTGGAAGAGTGTCGTCGCCTCGACGGATCGGGGAATTGAAAATATCGAAAAAAAAGCGATTCCCCCAAAGGATCCAGCAGCGCGAGGCAAAGTCCGACCGGTGTCCTCGGAATTGCCGCAAACAAGTTCGGCGTGGCCGCGGTTTTTGCCTCTCGAGGGCGAGCTTGTATGTAAACCGCGTAAACTCGCCTCGTTGCGGGAGTTTCGAGATTTTTATGGTTCTCCGTTGCTCGGATAGCAGGGTGTACAGGGGGATGGTGAGAGCGTTTCGTCCTCTCCATGCCTCCATTACATTCCCTCTCTTCCTCCCCTGTTTTATTTCCGTTCGTTCGAGGATCGCCACGACGGCATCTCGTCAGGTCGACGCGATAAACGACGACGCAACGACAGCAAGTTTACGCATACCTCGCGCGAAACGAGCGTCGCGACTTTCACGGTTCGTATTTGCAATAATTGCCAATTTGCTCGTCGCGATACGTCCCCCGTCACGTCCCCCTCCCACCTCTCCTCTCGCGTCCTCAATAAATTTCGAGAAATATTCTCGTTCGATGAACGCGTCACGCCTCCGCCAGTGCTTCTTCCATTTTGCGGAATGCACGCTGCGAGTTCGCATTCCATTAACGCAACGACTGTTTAGTCAGCAACCGTGCGTACAGCTTCACAAAATTCGAATAATTTACCCTGTGACAGAAAATTTGCAAAGCGATGTCTGTTAAGCGAGAAATTAATTCGCTAGGATGAATGCACCCCATTTCAGCTCCTGCTCAATAGTCAGCCTTAAAAACAAATCGCTATAAAATTGCTAACGAATTATTGTATATTCGTAGCATCGTGTCTCCATATTGTAAAATAGCGTATTAATAATATCAACAGAAAGAATTACCTTGCTCCTGTTTTTTCAAAACTTGGAAATTTTCCATTCATTTACGAAAAAATCATAAATGTTCCAATTGATAAATCCGTTCCTGATAAAAGATTTCTGTACTTCAACGTTTTAATATTTGAATTATTTACGTAACGTCGCAACAGCACTTTGTTCGATTCAATACGACAACAACGATTTCAGTCTTGAAACATGAAATCGAAATGAAATAATTAAAGTCGGTAGTGCCATGCAGCATTAACGAAGCTTTTGAAGCATAAATTTTTTAAAACTTTTGATTACGAACGCAATTTCGTGAATTATCAAGTCGTATTTTGAAAAGTTTATTCCGCAAAGGGTGGAATTGTGCTTTTAAAAACTGTATCCAGTGGTGGATTAAAGCATGTATTTTAAAAAATTCATCTCGTGAACGAGATTGAATTGTGTTTTGTAAAAACTGTATCACGTTTTTTAAAAATACGACCTTCTAAATGATTGAATTGTACTTTGAAAAACTTCGTTCTGCCGATTGGGTTATATTTCTTAAAAAAAATTTATTCTGTAAAGAATTGAATATTTTTTAAAAAGTTCATCTGGCGAATGATAGAATTACTGTAGCTTTTTGATTTCTGCATCACTACAAATAATTGAAACTTTTTCTTTCTATGGAGCACAGCTTCGAGAATACTTTTCCCTTATTGACAATGTGTATAAAACAGCTGATTAACGGAGATTTAATTGTGCAGGTTCTCGTTAATTTCTCGGAAGAAATGGACACGGAGACGGATGGTTCGATATACAGACAGGACAGCGTTAACAACATGTTGAACTCCTATTCCACTGCAGACACCATACGCATGGATACGTTTTAATTGATTCCATTAATTAGTTCAAGGTACCATTAACTGACTCCTGTAGAGTTTCCAATGGTACTGCAATTCCACCTCACACAACATCGAAATCTGTCGTTTCTTGACACATGGATCGGTGCGGCCTCTGTGATAGCTTTGTCTCCACTTTCGAGAGCTTAACCTACTTACCAATGAATAATCTTATTTTAACTACATATTAGCGTAATGGTCGACAGAAACAAGTAGATAATTTATGCATTACCCTTTTACGCGTGCAAGAAAGTTTTAATCGACGACTTTCGTGCATAATCAGGATAAGTCTAGGTTTCGAAAAATGTTTAATTCTTGCTTGAAACAATCAGAAATATATAAAAATACGAGTACAAGTTTACCGAAAAAATGTTCTGTCTTCGGTTAATGAAATAATTTTTCTTTTTCGACGATCGAATTAGATGTTCGAGCAACAATTGCTCCGTAGTTAAATTCCACGAATACATTCCACTAAAAGTGCTGCTATCTCTCAAATTTAATACAGAGTCGAAAACATGATAAAATTTTATGAAAACCACTTGGGGAATGATGTTGTTCGTTTCATCGGGTGTTCTGCGAGAGGCATACTTTACTAGTTTTAAATAATCGTGTGCACCGTAATTTGTTCAGTTGGTCGAGTAGCTATTAATTATAATTTCCAAATTACTGTAATTCGCGAAACAGTTACAGGTATAACGGTATCTCTTATGAAGAAACTCCGGCGCCCCTTTTTCGCTATACATATTTTTCGAGGGAAAATTCCCTTTGCACATAGCTGTTAAAAGCGAACAACTTTTTGCACGGTTGTCAGGGTAAAGAGAGTGTTTTCGCCGCTCTGTTTTTTACGAACGTTTGACTTTATACGCGAAATGAATTGCTGCGTCGGAGCCGCGCGATGTATAAATCGTTCGATCGTTAATCGATACGCCGCACACGGCGCGCTAGTATTATTATTTAGAATTTTAATTAAGGGTCGCGAGACCGGAGGGTCAGGCTGTAATTTCAGGATGCGACTGCTCGTTCCCCGGTTCGACACGCATTGTCCCGATAAGAGCCCGTTCCGCGGATGATAATCCCGGTGCTTTCTCTTTCTCTCTCTCTCTCTCTCTCTTTCGCTCGGATTTGCAGAAAACGAAGAAATCGTATCAGCCGTTCGAAAATTTCCACGTAGCCCCGATAACACGTTTACATTTATCGGGGACGCGTATCGTATCCCTGCTACCGGGAATGCATCGATTAATTGTAGGTTACTCCCCGTATGACGTAACATTGGTCTTATCGTAGCTGTTAACTAAGGTTTTATGGATACCGTTCGTTCCGCGACTCTATAACCGAGTCCGGAACACAATGTATGGATTTGGAGTTACGTAATAAAGATACATTCTAAGCAGTTTTAACCACGACTCTTAACTACGTAGTTTTAACTAGGAGCCATAGATTTCTTCAATAACATAATTTTCCATTCTGTTCCATTACTTTTCGCCATTTCCGAGGTAACTTATCACGTTATCGAATGAACCTACGAATAGATATGTTAATTTTATCTTTGAATTTTAATTTAAAACTCGGTACTAGGTTCAACTTCGCCTGAGAAAACCAGAAATTTTTAACTTTTTTTAATACAGTCCTGTAGATCTTGACAAGAAAATGTCAGAAATCGAAGTTTCGATCTTAGGAATCCGCTTGTTCAAAAGTTACGAGTGATGAAAGTGAAGCTTTAATCACTTTAAACGCGGATAACTTTTAAACAAATGAATTCCTAAGATTAAAACTTGGATTTTCGACATGTTCTCGTGAAAATCTACAGGATTATATTAAAAAAATTTGTAATTTCTGATTTTCTCAGGTGAGGTTCAGCACTTTTCTTTCATTCGTAACGATCAAATATTACTTCTGGAAATAATGTACAGGGTTTACAAAAGGTAAGTGTAAAGTAATTGGTCACGACAGCCGATTTATCGCCGAAACGTGAGGTATTTCATGAACCGATAACAGAAGCTCAATGAGAAACTATTTGAAAGTATCAAGCGTTTATCGAAATACCCGAGAACATTTCTGATAAGGTATCCATTAAGGAAACTGTTATCGTCGCCGAAGTTTTTAATTAATTTTATAAGTTTGAGATGACGTAATACCGTGCTTTAAGCGGTGCCGACAGTAACGTTCAAAGATAATTTTCTCCAAGGTAGAAGTCTCGTTGGTTTTAGATTGCGTACTTGTGTGTACGATTCGTGTTAGGCGAGATTAAAAAGCGTGTAAACGAGGTTTGATATCGATGCAGCAGATGTGCAATTGTGTCGCAAACTGTTACATCATCCGAGGTGCTGGTCGATACCGTTTGGAAAATCGAACATGTGTGGGAAAAAATTCTCCATTCAAGATAGACCGTGATTACAAGTTCTTATCGCGGGCGTATCAGTCGCATAATTCATTCGGCGATATCGACTATCCGTAGCTCTGACCCTGAAAGAGCAAATTAAATATTTTGTTGAAACGAAAGGACGAATAGGTTGTTTTTATTTAGATTACTGACTGGTGGGGATTGCGTTAACCTTCTCCCCGTCTATGGAGTGCAAATGCACTCCAAGCTGACGAAAACCGAAATGAAAAGTTGTCGAATGAAAAATTTACTAAAAATTTTTTAAGTATTGTATACTTATCTTTTAAAAATCAATAAAGTTTCACAAATAAGTAGGGTAAACTGTACAATGATTAGCACCCTAAGCTAAAATCGTAGTAAAAATCTTTTTATCTTTTTTTGAAATGTTTAAACGAGCTTAAATTTCTATTATTGTAAGCTAATAGAGATTTTTCAGCAAAATCAAACAGTTTGACGAGTCATAAATCTTTTATTATAAAATATATTCAGTGAATAACGATCGCAAGACAAATAGTACAGTCATTGGCACATTTACTTACAGTCATATGTGCAACTCTGTTATGAAATCTTACAACGTTGCTTTGAAATATAAATAAGACGCAATAAAAAATGATTTTGTATACCAGAAATTCTGAATATTTGCCGTTTAAGCAATAGTACAGTTTACCCAATATACAAAAATTACCATATAATATAATTATGGAGTTCCAATTACCCTCCCGTAGACGAGTTGACATTAGAATAGCAGTGCACAGAGAGAAGGTCAAGATTATGTACAGTAGCGGACAAAAGTTTAAGACGCTAACTATTTTAATACTGTACTATACAATTTGAACTTTTTTTTTAAGCTAGAGCACTTAGTCTACTACAGGATGTGATAAGAAATTTTTTCAAAAATTGTAATTGATCGGAATTGTTGAAAAAATACTAAAAGTCGCATTTTCAACTTTTTTATGAGGGCTTATATTGAAAATTTAAAAAATACGTTGTGTCGATCTGTGTCAATTATATGCACTGTGAAAGTTTAATCGAAATCGGTCGGTTCTGAAAAACGACAGGCATTGAAAGATATAAGAATCCTTAGATTTATTGCAGTTTGAGGTCGAAAATTTGGAAAATCTGCAATTTTTGCCGTCTTTAAACGTTTGTAGCTCATTGCAACGTCGACCGATTTTGACGAAATTTACAGAATATGTTTAATTTACACAGATCAACAAAACGTATTTTTTAAATTTCCAATATAGGTCCTCATAAAAAAGTTGAAAATGCGACTGTTAGTATTTTTTGAATTCCGATCAATTACAATTTTTAAAAAAATTTCTTTTCACATCCTGTAGTAAACTAATTGCTCTAGTTTCCCAAAAAAGTTCACATCGTATACTACAATATTAAAATAGTTATCGTCTTTTTTAGAGCGTCTTAAACTTTTGTACGCTACGGTACATGTATATACAGTAAAGTCGAGATTACTGTCCTCAGTCAACCGTATATCGGTGTAAACACCACACATTGACTCGAATGAATCGAAATGTTCAACTTTCTTAATTTTCATTATTGTTTTTATGAAATTTAACTATCGTATTTCCGGCATTTTTCTGATTAATATAAGACCAAACACGATACAGTTCCAATTGTATTTAGTGGTTAAATCGACGATTCAAGTTTCGGTCGCAAGGAAGGACAGCG
>CM052195.1:2902693-2915330 GCA_028455805.1 Lasioglossum figueresi
TAATGACCTCGAAGGAGTTATTCTTCAAAAAGCATAACTCAACGTACGAAGACCATAAATGATAAATGAAATGAGATGGTTTATTGAGATTGTATTTTGAAATTCTAAATTTTCCATTGCGAGTTTCCCTGCCTGACGCAGGCTCCGGTCTGGCCATAAAAGCCACGTGTCCGCTGACCGTTTCGGCGATGCAGGGTTCACGGCAAAGTTTTCCCTGGTTCCGCCTTTTTAGTTGTAGTCGTGCAACAGTCTTCAACCGAGCAACGCCTTGCTCATTCGAATTGTGATCTCCATGTCTTTACATTTTGACTTTATCGATAAACAGTTTTCTTTTACAGTCGATTGAGTTCAATCCTTATTCTGCTATTAAGGACTGCGTCTCCTAGACAGACGACACTCGCGCGTGACTGCACACAATCACCACAGTGCACTCACACACCGCTAGACCACGTATACGTACGCGAGGATTGCAAGGGTCCGGGATTCCACTTCTGATTTCTCAATAATGCAAAGACGGGGTTTCTTATTAGTCAAAATCGGTAGATAAAAGATCAATCTAGGGGGCTATTTGCCTCAAAAGTCTTACTTTTACGTTTACGACGCGTAATTCTCATTATTCGGTAGCATATCGACAGCCACGATAGGCGGCAGCACCGTCGCCTCTCTATTGCTACTCGCGGCTCCGCGACATGCTGCAGAATAATGAGAATTACGCGTCGTAAACGTAAAAGTAAGACTTTTGAAGCAAATAGCCCCGTAGATTGATCTTTTATCTACCGATTTTGACTAATAAGAAACCCCGTCTTTGCATTATTAAGATGTCAGGAGTGGAATCCCCGGACCCTTGCGATCTTTGCGTACGTATACGTGGTCTAGCGGTGTGTGAGTGTACTGTGGTGACTGTGTGCAGTCACACGCGAGTGTCGTCTGTCTAGGAGACGCAGTCCTTAAAGGATCCTCAACATGGTTATCAAAGGCTCGCATCATATTTGTTACAGTATTGTCATAGTCAATGCTTATCGATATAAGAATATTATAACGAACAGAATTCAGAACGTCAGATTCTGGATTTTGCATAAGTGGTCCCGAGCTGGTCGCACTTTTGTATTCGCGGGAGGATCCCGATGCAAATGGATGAGAGATCTATCGGGGAAGTTGCAAGGGGGCCAGGCTACTTTCAATTACCAAAATCTCGGTGTCTGCCCGTGGAAGTATTCGATCTTTCGTCGCAGGTGTCGAATCTCGCGGGATCTTCGCCGGGGGCGTCTGAGTAATTTGCATACGATTAATCTTGATCAACGGAGGCGCCTTCGGAGGCTCGTCCTCGTCGTCGAACCAGGTTAAACGGTGAATACCTACCGGGCCCATGATGGATCGTTAGCTGCGCACCTGTGCAGGTTACCGCGGGACGAATCCGCCAGGATCGATCTAATTACAGATACGCTGGCTTCCCGATCTTCTCGATCCTCGTGGCTTCCGGACAAGTTCCGGTGGAACAGCAGCCGACGCGTGCCGTGTGGCCAGCACTGCTTGATGAAAGCTAAACAACGCCGGATAACAAAGACGAGTAAACCTGGCGACCGGAACAGGAGATTGGCGACATGAGGATTCATTCTTTCTACTTAAAATGACGAATGTGCCAGCAGGAACTGTTGATGAATAAACTTCTGGTCTCTTCGCTAAACTCAAATTTTCTTCATTGGTTGTAGGAGCCAAACAAAGATTTCTATCTTCCCTTAATTAGTAAATCGCGTTTATACATTTGTGAAGAAATTGGCTCCAACTTTTACCAGAAAGTAACGGCAATTATTATTCTTCAAGTAGCCAGAAGGATGACAAAGGATCGTAGAACAACACGGTAAATCCGCTAATAAAAGGGAGAATACACTTTGGACTGCGAAGAGTTAAGTAATTCTGTGGAAGGTTACACGAAATAGGATAGAATGAAGATTAAAGCTTCAACGCCTCGCAGACTTCACCAGCAGCCATTGGCTTGGATCCCGTGCCCTAAACCAACAGGAGAACCCGATCATCCTCTTGTTCCGCAAGGAACCGGTCGAAGCCAATCCTTGTAAACGGTTTTACGTGATTAGAGCACGTCTTCAGGGCGGAGCAGCCGGTCGTCTGATGGAATATCGTGCAGAGCCGTACGGTTTCCGTAGGAATCCGCGGAGAGCAATTCAATCAGGTTGACCCGGCCCGCCGTCGCGTCCGACTGATAGGGGAGGATTGTCTAATTAGATCAATCCTGGGGAATGTGTCTCGAGGTGGCTTCAACGCGTACGCTCGACTATCCATCACTCTGCTCTTGAATAGATCGGCGGCCGTCTAATTCAATCCCTCTTTAACAAATCCTGCCTCGACTATAACGATCCATTTTAATGGCACTCGTCGTATCTCGCTCTCCGTCCCAATATCTCTGTCTCTTAATTCACCGGATCTCGATCGCATGACTTGGCAAGACTTCTCGAAAACCAACTATGTTTTCTCTGCACCGGGTGTCTACGCGAAACCGGTTCGATCCGCTTGCTACCAGGCGATATCCCGCGCGTTTCGCGTCTAATTTCGACTCGCGGAGCATCTTGCCAGATTCCGAGATCGTATAGACACGCTGGCGATCCATCAAACCGCCATTCAACCCTTTGCAGGCAGGCCCACAGCACCTGCAATAAGTATTATATTTATATACTACATTTCTAACTTTTCAGGTGAAAACTTCCTTAGGCGCACAATTGCTGGACAGTGAATGAGTCTGATCCGTCACGCTCCGAGGTGAAACGCTATTCGGGTAAATTTTGGGGCGCCGAGGTTAGCCGAGCGAGCGAGAAACAGACAGGTGTGTAATCGCCATAGTTTTAACTTCGGTCGTGCGGTCCTATTTGCACGGTATTAGCATAAAAATTGTGTTCTTTCCGACGCTTAGTTGTATTTGAAAAAATTTCCAAAAGCGACACCGTATTTCGACCGCAAACGTAGAACCTCGAGTAGATTAAGAGCGGTCATGTGGCATGTTAATGTCAGAGGAACAATATATACTAAAGGATAATTATATTGCTCTCGCTATACATCTGTAAATTTGAAGCCAGATCTAAATGGATCGAACCAGAATCGCTATTTAATCGTCACAGCAACAACAAATTCATCGCCGTTCGAGAGGAAACTTGCGATCCACTCCTATAATCCACGATCCCCTATAATCTACAGAATTACCATTTATCTCGGCCGAATTAAAGGCGAGCAGTTTCCGAGATGGCACTATTGTGTCCGGATTGAGTTCTCACGATTATCGATCTACCGAGCTGTTTAGCTCCCGCAGGGTTTGAAAGAATCGTTGCGATCTTGACGAATCGCGAGATAGCATGTTTTATAATACTAAACGTGCGTTAGTTCCGCAGAAACATGTTTTCTAATCGCTTCGATCTCGATTGTTATCTCGATGCGTGACATTTCGCGCGGTTTATCACTCGAGAAACGACAGCTCGGCAATTACAGTCCGCGACAAAAAGATGGCACACCCGTAAATATTGCTATTTCTGAAAACTGTGATGAAATTTGATACATTTCTCTCCGTGTATGTACTTCGGAGGAGCTTTAAGGTTACTTACACCGACGGAGTTAAGCGGAGGTTACAGATTTTAGTCTAAATTCAAACAACCGAGGTCACCGACGCGACAAAATGATGGCACAGTCTTAAAATTCTTTCTCTACAGTTAACACTAGACCGTCAGACTTTTTGTATCGTGTACTATTTTACCGTGCATTAAATATTGCGCGTGTTTCTTATTATCTTCTATTGAAATTACACTATGGGTAGTGGAAAATCTTTATCCGATGCTGAAATAAAAACGATTTTGACATTGCATGAAGAGAATTACTCGGTGTCAAAAATTCCACGTATTATACATCGAAGCAGAAAAGTGGTGTATAATTTATTAAAAAATCCTAAAACATACCGGTAAAAAAAAGAGTTCCGGTCGACCGAAAGCAGTAAGCGATCGCGGAAAACGTGCAATTTTAAAAGAAGCTTCGAATTCTTCGGGAACTCACGGCAAAACGTTGAAGCAGCTGGCGTACATACAAATGTACGTAATGTGCAAAGGATAATAAAAGAATGTCCGCACTTGGTTCGAATGAAATTGAAAAGAAAACCACCTTTAACCGTTCAGCATAAATCGGAGCGTCTGAAATTTGCGCAAGAGCACATACATTGGAGAAAAAAATGGCGTCGTTTTATTTTTAGCGATGAGAAAAGGTTCGATCTAGATGGGCCGTATGGTTTCGCACACTATTTTCACGATCTGCGGAAAGAAGAAAGAATATTAAGCCGCAGACACATGGGTGGCGGAGGAGTAATGCTTTGGGCCGGAATTGGTTATCGAGGAGTGAGTAAAATTTATTAAGAAAACTATGAACAGCAAAATTTATATAGATTCGATAGACGAACAATTAATTAAATTCGAACAGACAATTTCCGGGGAAAATTTTACATTTCAGCAGGATAATGCAAGCGTGCATACCGCAAAATCCGTTACGCAGTACTTTGAGCAAATCAAAATTAGTGTTTTAAGGACTGCGTCTCCTAGACAGACGACACTCGCGTGTGACTGCACACAGTCACCACAGTACACTCACACACTGCTAGACCACGTATACGTACGCAAAGATTGCAAGGGTCCGGGGATTCCACTCCTGATATCTTAATAATGCAAAGACGGGGTTTCTTACTAGTCAAAATCGGTAGATAAAAGATCAATCTAGAGGGCTATTTGCCTCAAAAGTCTTACTTTCACGTTTACGACGCGTAATTCTCATTATTCTGCAGCATGTCGCGGAGCCGCGAGTAGCAATAGAGAGGCGACGGTGCTGCCGCCTATCGTGGCTGTCGATATGCTACCGAATAATGAGAATTACGCGTCGTAAACGCAAAAGTAAGACTTTTGAGGCAAATAGCCCTCTAGATTGATCTTTTATCTACCGATTTTGACTAATAAGAAACCCCGTCTTTGCATTATTGAGAAATCAGAAGTGGAATCCCGGACCCTTGCAATCTTCGCGTACGTATACGTGGTCTAGCGGTGTGTGAGTGTATTGTGGTGATTGTGTGCAGTCACGCGCGAGTATCGTCTGTCTAGGAGACGCAGTCCTTAATAACTCGTAAACAAAGCCGCGGACGTCATTTTTGCACAAGAAAATGTCGCTTCAAATGATCTGAGGAACCTCCCATTTCCGGATGTTGAAGGAATTTTTAGAAACCCTGTATATTACTGCATCCAATTAACCCCGGTAACACTTCGGTTGAATTATTGCTCCTCGCCTTACGGTTTCTTGCAAAAATATTAAGAATAATCTCTTAATAAAAAACAACACGGATTAAATGTTCGCAAAAAATTGAATTTGAAATGTCCGGTACTAGACTGCTTCGACATCGCGAAGCGAAAGGTTAATCTATGGACGAAAGAATACATAATGTACGTACAAATTAGGTTCTCTCTCTCTCTCTCTCTCTCGCTGCTGTTGATAAAAATGACAATTTCCCGGAAGTATTAAGCAACAATTCTGTGTTTCTACAGTTTATCATTGACTATTTTTGTAACATAATTAGTAACATTTTACTTTGAGCTCGAATATGTTTGACGAATTGCTGGACGAACGGTAAACAAAATATAAACGGATATTTGAAGAGACGAAGCAACAACGAAACTGTGACTCGTCTTTTACTTTCTATTCTATTCTGAATTGTGTACAGAAATTTCTTAACGGTACTATATACTTCGCAAAGTGGGACAGAAGCGAAACAATACAGAGAAAACAAAAGTTGTTGTTACAACTTTGTGTTACCATCTTCAGATAAAGATACCTAGAAGAATTGCGATCAGAGCCTAACAATTGGTGTGCGAAGAAGAAATAATATACAAGGTGTCCGAGAAATGTTGTACTTTCTCGAGCTGATTCCTAAAATCGTTTGAAGTAACTTTCTCCTTTGCGAAAATGTTCTCGGCGGTTTCGTTGAGGAGTTATTAACGGAAAACACGGACCAATCAGCGCGCGGCTATTGCGGACGGATGCCGACTCGGCCAATGACGACACGCCACACTAAACTGTAGCCGCGCTGTGATTGGTCTGTGTTTTTCGTCAATAACTCTTTAACAAAGCCGCGGAGAACATTCTCGCAAAGGAAAAAGTTACTTCAAATCGCCATCTCCCCTTTCAAGAAAGTACAACATCTTTGGGACACGCTGTATAGAAGACATAAATGCTCCGAAAGTACGTTGAATCGACACGTGAAAACGGGGCTTAAGGACTGCGTCTCCTAGACAGACGACACTCGCGTGTGACTGCACACAGTCACCACAGTACACTCACACACCGCTAGACCACGTATACGTACGCAAAGATTGCAAGGGTCCGGGGATTCCACTCCTGATATCTTAATAATGCAAAGACGGGGTTCCTTATTAGTCAAAATCGGTAGATAAAAGATCAATCTAGGGGGCTATTTGCCTCAAAAGTCTTACTTTTACGTTTATGACGCGTAATTCTCATTATTCTGCAGCATGTCACGGAGCCGCGAGTAGCAATGGAGAGGCGACGGTGCTGCCGCCTGTCGTGGCTGTCGATATGCTACCGAATAATGAGAATTACGCGTCGTAAACGTAAAAGTAAGACTTTTGAGGCAAATAGCCCCCTAGATTGATCTTTTATCTACCGATTTTGACTAATAAGAAACCCCGTCTTTGCATTATTGAGAAATCAGAAGTGGAATCCTGGACCCTTGCAATCCTCGCGTACGTATACGTGGTCTAGCGGTGTGTGAGTGTATTGTGGTGATTGTGTGCAGTCACGCGCGAGTGTCGTCTGTCTAGGAGACGCAGTCCTTAATCTCAAACAGCCAGGTACAGCTCGCATGTTTATACATAGTTCTACCGTACCCAAACACGGCACACGTAACACACCATACTCAATTTACATGTACTCTGTGAATCGTTCTGAACCACGCATCCACTCGTCGCGTCCGGCGAGTGACGTCAGTGCGAACGTCACCCGTTATCAGCGGTTTTTTACGAATCCATGGAAAGTCGTCAAATCCTGCCAATGACTATCTTTCCATTAGCGACTAACATCGACCCTCGGCTCGACGATAAAAAATGAAAACAACAAAACTCGGGCCACGCAGATAGTAGACTGACGTCGCTCGTGATTCACTGAAATTCTAAACTTCTAAATGAAACATTTCGGTCGACCATGTCTCTATCGTCCACGAGGTATTCGCGATCAAAGGTTTATAAACAGTGGCAAACAATCTGTAAACAGTTCGAGAGCTGTTTGCGGTCTTCGACGAAGATAGAAGAGTCAACAATCGAACGATCGATCGGCAAGGATGTAAAGATTCTCCGAGAACGATAAAACAGCAAGATCCTGAAGACCACTCGGCTCAGATCGAAGCTGTTTAGAACAAAGGCGATCGAACCGGTTGAGGAGGTAGGGGGGGCAAGGTGGGGTCACCGGCCAGGACAAAAGACAAGTGTTTACTTATTGTAGAAATTCGTTTATCTGTTTGCGGACCATAGAATCTGAAAATACGTTCGAACTTGGCGCAATGGCTTCAGTCTCGTTGATGTACACTATGTACAGTATCGACGTCTTTATTTAGACGTCTTTAATCCTTGTCTCTCAATTATTTCTACAACTCAACGCCTTCGCGTATAGAGACGTTTACATGTTTCGTGTATGTCTCGTGACTAAACTAGGGATTTTTATGGAAAATAAAAATTGTTTGCGTTGCAGTAAAGCAAAGATATAATCATCGTACACGACCGACAAGACAGCGAAGCAACGAAACACGGCGCATCCAGAAATAACCATACCCCAAGCATAGCAAGAAGTAAGAAATTCCCAGACCCATCATCCGTGGTCAGAAGAGCGAAGATTCACGAAGAGAAGGCTCTGGCGTCGCTGAATGCGTTTCCTGTAATCGTGTGCCCCTTGAATCCACAAAAGAACATATTAACGTTGAAAACGACAAAAGTGGGCCCACGCACATGTGGCTGAGTCGACAAAGAGGACAAAGACTGCTTGTGCCGAGACACGTGCACCCTATTTTGTCTCGTAGAGGACAACTCTCTGTGCAGGACATACAGTAATAACTAGACACCGGGTCTTCATGCAAAATAAAATGTTCGTGCATCGTAATTGTAAGACACAGAAGCTAACTGGAAATGTACGCCTTTCACGAATAATTTGAATACAGTGAGCAGAATATATTAATACGGTTAAAGTCTGCTTTGCACCTACTCACTTTTTGCCATAAATGCATATAATCCGGAGTTTGGTGACAACAAACTTCCTGGACATTTTGTACTCGACTTAAAAAATTTAATAAACTGGAAGGCTAACGAGGGGATTTATCAAAGAATATGTCATTATATTTCGGAGCAGTTTTTCGGCGCGAGTATGTTAGCTTTACCTTGGTCGACTAACCGGAACGTTTTGCATATTTTGTACTCGCTTCGGAAAATGTCCTTTAAGGTAGAAGGCTAACGAGAAGACACTAACAATGCATCTAGTGTACCTTTCTACGAACATGTCGATATACATATTGGAGTACGGGATGTATTTGCTATTTTTCGGCGCTAGCGTGTTGGTCCGATTTCGCAGACGGCGTTCGCCGTCCCCGAGGGACCACGGTCGATTTACCTTGGTCGATTTTAGAATGTTCACCGAGAATTAATCAGCGACGGGTGCAGCCGGCGCCACGGGCACTGAATCCACGGTGCGGGGGCGGATCCTCTGCTGGTGCCCCTCGAAACTTGTTCTCGCACGATCCCCCGACGTTGACACCACGTAAAATCGACTCGTACGGCGTTCGACACGTTGCGGACAAAAGGCCGTTTTACACTGACCCCCTGCCACTGGAACTTCTACGTATAACCATCGTCAACGTCCTGCCACGGTTGCCATGTTGCGTGGCTCCGTTCCCTTGTGTCTGTCCGTGTGACGACGATATACTACGCGCGCCTTCTTCTATCGTTGTGCGCGAAACCGTACTCTATAGTCTGCTCGACGCGACGGTACGGCCGACTCGTGATTGTCGGTTTCTGATCTCGTGGAACCATGGCCTGCACGCGAACCGAACAACCGAAGCGACAAAGAACTCGCCGAAAACCTTCACGGGCTCCGCTGCGGAATTTCTGCACGGTCGTTACGGAATTTCGCTGCGGCCGCGTGACGGATTAGTTCGCCGTCGACTTGCGGTTTGGGTCCCTTGAACCGTCCCTAATTTGTTTAGGCGTTTTCAGGATATTTTGTGTTTTCTTCTATCCGAGGCTCTAGGATTGAAGTGCGATCGTCTTGATCTCTCAAATCTCTATTAAATCATAAAGTTACTCCGAATTCATTAAGAATCAACGAAAGTCCACAATCCTCGGAAACAACTTCTGGTATGATCCGAATAATTTTACCTGCTGCGAATCGATCGAAAATCGATCGAGTAGGTACTTCTCAATCTGCCCGTTGCATAATTCGCACAGGCTGAATTACCAGCCGGCAAACGTGCGTTAAGGGGAATGAAAAAAAAAACACGGTGTTCATACCTGAGAAAATAATCGTTCGAGGAGCGATAATAAATGTGACCCGATTGTGCGATCCGTCGCCGATAAAGTTATGCAGCCGAGGCAGCGTGGCGCAACCGATTCTCGGAGGTCTATTACCACGGCCTCGAGAGGTTCCATGTAAAAAGCTTGCTATTTGTCGAAAACCGGCGCGCCATCCGATAATCAGCGAATTGAATTCGGCTGTTTACGGTCTCCATTCGCATTCAATTAGATAACACCGTCACCTGATTGCATTGCCGCCGAAATGAGAAATCGGGAGACCGTTTGGCTTCGCGATTAGGATGATTTCTAGAGAATCGCCGCAATCAACTCGGTATCGTCACGCTTTTCGTGAGTCCCTCGTAATCGTTTCACAGCGATCAGGCAGCCGCGTATAAAGAAACAACGTTCCCGGGCGAAACAAATATTTTATTTTGAACGTAGCGCATTTTTTAACGTACGCAATCAAGTGTTTCCGAGAATGTGGAAAAAGCTATTCAATCGTTCGTATTTTACAATAGCTACAGCTTTATGGTAAATCTTTATGCAAAATAAAAAATTACTTTGGTAATTTGCGTTCCGCATTTTAAATTATATTTCTCTTCTGCTGAAAGAGAGATTTATATTTCATCTATTCATTTTTGACGTAACAATGTCAAAAACATACGGTTTTAGTTGTTTTTTGTGGCCAAACAATTTCGCGACCGCGCATGTATGTGTGTTTGCCTCAATCGCCACCGCGTGCTATATTATTACAATGCTAAAGTCTGTACTTTTACTGCGACCAAATAAATCACCGTGGGTATATCCTGTTGCAAAAACTTTAAACATTCAGTGTGTACTCTGTTAAAGATAAACGTCATCCAGCGCGTTGTTGGTAGACTACGTATGTGCGTACCTGCCACGAATGCTCGACAACTATAGATTTTCGTGTATTAATATTCATCGACTTTGTCCCCGTCGAATCGACTATACACGACCTAACCCATATCCTTTTTAATGTTTCGGAATTTTCGCACGATGCTCTTCCCGTTTGCTCGGAAGGTTGAAAAAGATGATTTTTGGCAATTTTTTTCGCTAGATTGCCCGGACGACCTGTCGAAAGGACCATTTTGTATTATTCATCTGTAATTAAAAATTCCAAAAGGATTATTTCGACGATTTTGTTGTTATTGTTATTATGCAAAAGATGTGTTCAGAACATTTCTATGGTGCCCCCTCATAGTAGAAACTAACTACAGGAGAATTAAAATGTAGAACGAATGTTTACAACTGTGGGTCTAGAAATAACTGCTAGCCGATATAAAAGATATAAGGAAAGAGACACGAGGAAAAAGGTACAAACTAGAAATTAGAACCAGAACATATACAGGGTGTCTCAAAATTCCTTCAACATCCGGAAATGGGAGATTCCTGTGATCATTTGAAGCGACATTTTCCTTTGCTAAAATGGCGTTCGCGGCTTTGTTTAGGAGTTATTAACGAAAAACACGGACCAATAGGAGCGCGGCTACAGCGGATTGATTCTGGCTCGGCCAACAATGGCTAAGCGTGACTTGTCGCAAAGTCGGACTCCGTTTTCAGTAGCCGCGCTCTGATTGATCCGTGTTTTTTTATTAATAACTCCTTAATAACTCCCTTTTGGCAAAATGTCGCGTCAAATCGTCTCAGGAACCTCCCGTTTCCGGATGTTGAAGGAATTTTTGAGACACCCTGTATGCTAGTATATTAGTATGTAAGGACAAGTTTGTATGCGTTAGTATAATCTCTGTGTACACACATATAGAGCAAAGAATAAACCAGTAACCAGTAACAACTGTGGCTCAAAGTGGACACGAGTTCCGTCAATTACGTCAAGTAAAATACAAAATCGCGATGGCCTGTACGAGGCTAGCAAACGCATAGAATCAGTCTAGCCATTTGAACGGAATGGGAAAAAGAAAAAGACTCGGCGGCAGTGTAGAACGCACGGCCATGGATCTCGCATTATCGCTGATCGCTGCTGGGCATACTTACGTAAAATTCCGTTAACACAGCTCCTAACACGACTCTGTTACGTAAAGACCGGCAATTCAATCGCGGAGACGAATCTGCAGCCGTCTGGCTTCGCATCTACTCTGCGAAACTGCAGCCCAGGGTGCTAATCGGTCTCGGTTTGCATAAAATCTGTTCAGATAAAGAGTGTCCATTTTTGGAACTGATTCAGTGCCAATTATTCTATCTCAATCAAGTATTGGTTTACGAAATGACCTAGTTTTAACCTGTTCCGCGGCATGGAAATGTTAGTAAAAATCGGGCAAAAACATCAGCAGGAACACGGCGACCGCGAATTTCGCGGGGCGACCGTTCTCGGCCGTTGCGATACAGTTTGTAATTAAATGTAAAGCCCCGTGCAGTTCGCCGAGTTACAGGCGGACCGTTGTACACACCGCCATTGTGACAACAGGCCAGAAAAAGCCGAACGGTGTCCGCCCCCGCGCGAGACCAGATTGCGGATAACACGCCATGGAGAAGAGAAAAAAAAACGGGGAACAAAGAGAACGGGGAACGAGGAGAAAAAGCAACAACAAAAAGAACGAACGGGCGAGCAAAAAAAAAAGAAGTAAAATCGTTAATCCAAATGCCGTTACCGCGATGAAATATTTAGCGGCGCTGAGAGCGGGCGGAACCGGGCCGAACGAGGATTCGCGCGACGTTTCGTGCATTTTGCAGGCGCGTACCACCGTAACCAGCCGTAATTTACTCGTTGTTACGGTTATTCACTCGTACGGGATCGCGGGACCAAACGACGCCCGCAAAACCCGTTGAATAAGTCACGTTCCTCCGTGCGACGCGACGCTTCATGGTCCCTGGGACGCTTTTGTCTTCTCGGTGACGGACGGGCCAACATCGGCCTCCACTTATGAAGCCACCCCGTTGCAGTGAGACCAAAACAATCGATCCTTTTTACATAGATCGATAATGCGAGCTTCTGAAAACACTCTCGGAAAACCATTTAAGGACTGCGTCTCCTAGACAGACGACACTCGCGTGTGACTGCACACAGT
>CM052195.1:2919470-2933460 GCA_028455805.1 Lasioglossum figueresi
AAAAAACGGTAAATTCAATTATTGACATTCAACTTTTATTGGAAGAATTTTATACACATAATTGTATGTAATATACGATTGTTTAGTGATTCGAGAAAATAACTAACAGGCTATTTAGGTTGGAAAGAATTTCATCGTTAAGCGTTACCGATTCGATAACGTTACGTAGTATTCATTTATCTTAGGAGTTTCATACCTAAGATTTACGCTATGGTGTTTAATCGTATGAATTGTTTCTAATAATAACCTTTGATGTAAATTAGCCTCTTCGTCAACTATTTTGATGTTCTCGAAATCAAATCTATGATCCAAATCTAGTGAATGTCTCGTCAACGCTGTGCGTTGTACCGGTGGTAAAAAAATATTATGTTTATGTTCTGTAATACGCGTTTCTAAATTTCTGGATGTTTGCCCAATATATACCAAACCGCATCCCAAACAAGGAATTGAATAAATAACGTTGCATTTTTTTAAACGCGGTAGCTTGTCTTTAATAGGTGGAAATAAAGATTTTAGATAGCGAGGTATTTTGAAATTTGCATGCATTCCTACTCTTCGAAAAATCCTTTTTATATCTCTTGAAATGTTTTCAACATATAGTACGACCACAGTATTTTTCCAATTAATTCGACCAGTTCTTAATAATCTATCTGCTTTTTGCTTTTTGACAAAAATAGGATGATATAGTTCAAAAATACGTTCTTTAATGACATTTGATGTGAAACTATCCGAGTAACCGTTTCGTATCAAAACATTTCTTATTAACTAAATTTATATTAATATTAAATTGTCAGGTCGAAATTCAGGATTCGAAAGTAGAACCGCACGATCTATCAAACCTTTGATTAAGCCAACCTTATGCTCCGTAGGATGGAACGAGTAGAAGTTAACATATATACCTGACCAGCTAGTTTTATGAAACCAATTCGTTTTTAATGTATTTCCTGCTCTAATTACCTTAATATCAAGAAACCTCAGACTTGAATTGTTTTCGATTTCATATGTGAACTGCAATCTTTCATGTCTTCAACATTTATTATAAACAATATTACGATCGAGATATAGAGACAACAATAATGATTATTGACCAGCCCAGTCTCCGGTCGCGCTTGAAATGAAGTTCATTGCACAGTGCAAAACTGGAGATCGTTAATTCAAGTAAGTTTGATTAAATATCAACCTGATCGGCTTGTACTTATTCGGACGAATGTCGGATCGGTTTTGCAGTTGTAACCATAGCGATCCAGTCTTCGTGTACAGCAGACCCGATGCACACCGGTTACCAGAACAAATTATCTTTCCATCCCACTCCAGGTAGACCTTTGGCTGCATAATGTTCTCCTCAAGGTCTAACCAGCGTGACGTCAGGTCATCAGCCGACTGCGTATTCACGACACACAGTTTCTTCGGTATACATAAACACTTGTGCGAGACATCGTTCGAATGCTAGATCGATTCGGGGCAAGTGCTAGATCGAACGGAAAATTCTGTCGGAATGTCAGCCAAAGTGAATGGAGTGTATATTCCGTGGGACACACTCCCAGGCTCTTCCAAACCTATCTCAATGTCAACAGCCTCGGGCCGACCTGTTTCGAGACCCTCCTCCATTTTTAAATATCGTCCCGTGACCTGGAACACTGTTTCCAGCTGCTAGACCATTATCTACGTCTCTCTGGACTACATTACGAAATGATAGCGCCTATACGTATTCACCATTCGGAAAAACTTGCGCATAATTTTACGGTCTTATTATACCACTCGTTGCAATAACGTGGAGCGGAATGGGCCGAAACGGTGGAAAAATGAAAAATACATTGGTATGATTATAGGCTGCGTAAAGGCTCTGTTCAAGCCAGTTCTTTAAAGATAGCATTTCGTAAAACGGCCTGGAAGATTATGTGTATAGTTAGAAAATATGCTTTCACGTTGTCTGTAAAAAATAAAAATAAAACAGACATACTAATAGAACTGGGGTGACTGGAGTTTCTATATTTATTATGTATTCATAAATAAATTTAGTTGAAGGGCTTATCATACAAATGTTTACTGATAGCTGGACTATGGTCTCCTTTATTAGCAGAACGCAAACTAAAGTATCTGAAATAAATGTTTTAGTACGATGACAATTTAGACATCACGAATTCTCTAGTGCAAGGAATGAAATTCTAATTATCAGTCTATCGATGGTCTAAAATTGTCTATAACTTTACCGATCTTTTTATTTTACTGCTCTTTACAAATATGTTTATAAGCTATAAATACTACAGTTCTATAGTCTACTAACAATAATGGAGTATATCCGTACTGAAAGAGTCTCCACCCTCGATAACATCCCCTTTTCCCTATAAAATTTACATGATGCCGTATTTATGATCAATAGTCTGCGGAGTTTATGCATTTACGACAAAACTGAGTACATAAAACGCAAACTAGTAACAGTAATGCCACTTTCAATACCTCCAAGCGATTAACAGTGGAAGCAAATTTCGAACTACATTGTCCACACGATTGCCCAAAAATATCATTGAAGAGCGTTCCCGCGTGCTTTAGAAGCTGTAGTGTTGGTTTTGTGGGAAGCAGGGTCAAGGATCTTAAATGAAAACGCGTTATTTGAAAATTCACTCGTGCAAGTGTTCTCTTAGCCTCTTCAAGATCGACTGGCTGACTGTAACGGGAAGAAGGAAACCCAGGTCAATCGGGACCAAAAGGCCCTCAGCTTTATCTGAGATCGAACACATGGCCTTTAGGTGTTGTGTTACCGATATCTTTTAGGTCCAAGAATCCTGGCTCAGGAAATAAACATCTAACCTTCGGTATCTACATTTAAGTACAACAGGAACATTGTGACTAAGTATTAGTTTTTCCTTTTTTTTTGCCATTATATCAATAACGGATGACAGTAAGGTTTCAAATACTGGCTATGTGGGCGGTGCTTGCTTTTGTCCTGATCTTAATGTTTATAACAACTTTAGCATTGATAAAAATGAGTCAGTCTTTACGGCTGAATGTGCTGCCTTAAGGACTGCGTCTCCTAGACAGACGACACTCGCGTGTGACTGCACACAGTCACCACAGTACACTCACACACCGCTAGACCACGTATACGTACGCAAAGATTGCAAGGGTCCGGGGATTCCACTCCTGATATCTTAATAATGCAAAGACGGGGTTTCTTATTAGTCAAAATCGGTAGATAAAAGATCAATCTAGGGGGCTATTTGCCTCAAAAGTCTTACTTTTACGTTTACGACGCGTAGTTCTCATTATTCTGCAGCATGTCGCGGAGCCGCGAGTAGCAATAGAGAGGCGACGGTGCTGCCGCCTATCGTGGCTGTCGATAAGCTACCGAATAATGAGAATTACGCGTCGTAAACGTAAAAGTAAGACTTCTGAGGCATATAGCCCCCTAGATTGATCTTTTATCTACCGATTTTGACTAATAAGAAACCCCGTCTTTGCATTATTGAGAAATCAGAAGTGGAATCCCGGACCCTTGCAATCCTCGCGTACGTATACGTGGTCTAGCGGTGTGTGAGTGTACTGTGGTGATTGTGTGCAGTCACGCGCGAGTGTCGTCTGTCTAGGAGACGCAGTCCTTAAGTACAACAGGAACATTGTGACTAAGTATTAGTTTTTCCCTTTTTTTGCCATTATATCAATATGTAGGACCTAATTCAATTCCAAACGTCTTCCCCACAAATTCTCAGCGCCGCCCACGTTCCTCGCAAAAAGCCCGCATAAAAACGGTGTCTGTTGTCAATGGGTGCAGCGATTGCCTAAAAAATTTCCACGAGAACTTCGCCATTAAAGAGAATCCTCGCCATCTTCGCAAAATGAAGAATTCGGAGAAGAATTCAGTCCAAAACGTCTTTCCCACAATTTGTCGGCACCGTCCACGTCTCTCGCAAAAAGTCCGCATGAAAACGGTGTCTGTTATCAGTGGGAACACCGATTGCCTCGAAGTTTCGCCGAGGTATCGGTTCCCTAAAGCGCGTTTCTGCTTTCAATGTATCAATCATCGCGAGTTCCGAAGAGTCGAGCAGTTTTCGACGTGGCACGATCCGCATTCAAATGAAACGCCTCGGGAACGAGATCTCGGAACTTTCCGATGGCCCCGGCACGTGAACAAGGTCTGAACCGACGCGTCTCTCCCTCTCTCTCTCTCTCTTTTTCTCTTTCTTTCTCCGCGGCTCCCTCTCTTCCTCTTTCTCTAGCATTCTGTTTCTCTATCCTCTCGTTTTTGCGCGCCGGCCGAGAGCACAGAGGGACATTTGCTTTCGGTCGATCAAAAATGGTCCTCGAGCGCGTGAAACAACTCGTACAATGCCGTCGAACAACCGGGCCGATTCCGAAGCTCCCGTCGAACTATGCGCTATGTGTGTATACATACATGGAAACCGTGTTCCCATGCGATACACGTTTCCCCGACGCTCCACGGGATGGATGGGAACAGGTTCGCGAGGAAAATATGCGGCCATTCATCCGCCGGGAATGACAATGAACAGATAAATGACGTCCACGTGTCCCGGCGAGGCGTGCACGAGAAAAAGGTGATCGGATTCGTTTACCGACGAGGACCGTGCGCGTTCGCCATAACTTCGCATGCTTCTCGCGTCCGCGACCGCGACAGCCTTGTTCACCTCGATCGACAGTCATTCTTTGTTATACTGATACGAATCTATCATACTCGGCGTCCCGTCGCGATCGTAACACCGAATTTTTGTCAATTTACGATCTTGATCACGATTTACCGTACTGCGACTTTTACACGAATAAACGTGGAAAAAATGTTGTTTTTAGCGTTAACTTGTAGCTCGGCTGGCATTTATATAATAATTGTTGACGAACACGGCTTCTGCAGAAACGTATGTGTGTCAGGAGCGTTCTCGATGCACCTTCGGTGGCAGGCTGCTGATTGAGCGTTTCCTGTAACAGATTATGTAAAAAAATTCTCTTTGTCAATACTTCCTGGTATTTGCGGTAGATGCAACGCGTCATAACGTGTATAGACACAAGCTTTTGATTTGACCGGTTCTACCCGGACCGCCAGAGGCGTGCGATTAACCGGTTAGCAGCCGATTGTTTAGTTAGCACTCGACTGCCACAGGTAATATTGTTACGGGTAACCGAATGCCCACGCGTTACCGTTAACCGGATAATGCTATTTAACGAGTTACACTGGTTTTTCGTCGGGCATCGCGCAAGCATAATTGGATCTGCTGCAAAGCTTCTGCTAATTTTGTACAAACACTCTCGGAGCACTCTGCACCAGTGTCGTCAAATGAGGGAGCACGAATCGAGGGGAAAAAGTTACCCCCTCGAATAGCGTCGTGGAAGGGAAGATAGAGTGGGGATACAATTTTTTTATTTTTTTTATTAAGCATCTCGGATCTCTACCGAGATCTATTTCTGCTGAACAAGGGTAAATCACAATAATACATATTCATACATATACAGGCTGTCTCACCCCATTTTGACATCTTGGTTTCTTCGCCGCTGTTAGTCCTATCGAAAAATGTTTCAGATAGGAATCGAATGGTGCTGAGTGGGGCATAATTTGGTGTAATAGTTTATTCGTGGGTAAACGCGTTTAGGTCATATTAAGGTCAACTTCGTTTTTATAAATGAAATTATATACTTTTTAATACATCAATCGATGCAGTTGGACATTCTTTATAAAAAAGTATTAACCTATTTATGTTGAAAAATTAGTCATTTGGGAGATATTTCGATTTAAGTAATTCTAAGATATCGTTACTGTCGCACTAACAATAAGTCGATCGCTTTTATTTCTTACAGAAAAACGACATTAATGATATCTTAGAATTATTTAAATCGAAATGTCTCCTAAACGACTAATTTTTCAACGTAAATAGGTTAATACTTTTTCATAAAGAATGTCCAACCGCATCGATTGATGTATTAAAAAGTATATAAATCCTGTTAGAACAACGAAGTTGACCTTCATATGATCTGAACGCGTTCACACACGAATAAACTAATAACACCAAATTATTCCCCACTCAGCACCATTTAATTCTTATCTGAAACATTTTTCGGTAGGATTAACAATAGCGGAGAAATCAATATGTCAAAATCGGGTGGGACACCCTGTATATACAATATAAAATCAAATTAAACTCGTAATTTACAGTCTTTTAGGAAATTAGAAATAAGAAAACACGCTTTAATGTTGGGTCGGGCTACTATCATTTCAACGCATAAAGATAACTGAAGATTAATTTTACGCAGTAGTTGCGTTAGCTTCAATCGCTGCAAATCGCAGAGGCTACATTGCCAAACGATATGATTGATATCCTGACTGTTGCGACCGCATTCGCACTTCGGGTCAGTAATGATTCCTACACGAAACAAAGACGCTTTAAGACTATAGCGATCAGCTCTGCAACGATTGATAGTTACAATAAATTCTCGTGAAAGACTTTCATGTTTAAACCATGGCTTAGACCTGCCCGTGTAATAATGGTTGAAAAATATTTTACCTTTTGTCAAACCTTGTTCTTTTATAATCTTTTTGGTTTGTATATGCGCATTCTTTTTGAACTCCTCATAAAAAGTCGGTGAATTGAATTGGCAATGTTGGGGCGCTGCAGGCTACTGTGACTGATTTAGCCAGACTGTCCGCAAGTTCGTTGCCATGAATACCCTTATGCGAGGGTATCCAATAAAATTCAATGCCATTACTATTCCGATTATTTTTCAACAAAATATTATATTTCCTTTTTATCTCAAGTATGATGTCGTTTGTTTTGATTCTCATTTTACAGCTATTGAGGGATACAATTGTTGATCTGAACCTGCTCTAAACCTGCGACGCACACTGGGGCATTTGGCCTGAAAATGTGAAACAAATTATTTTAGCGTTATTTATAGGCTCAAGGTTATGATGTTATATATCGTTGGATTAGTGTTAAGATCAGCTACAACATTATGAAATCCAAAATATATTTTAGCATTTAAAAAATAAGTAATGTGCAAATGTTAATAACTATACGAATTTAGATGATAACAAAATGAAATCTGTGCGAAAGTGCTCTGTACACCCACCCGAAAAACTTTTGTTATACAAGATGTTACGCAATTTTCCATAAAACACTTGAAAATCGCCAATGAACGGACGCTGTTTTAGAAACTGTTTAAGAACGCAAAGCGCGCCTTAAAATCTGTTGACTTTTGATGAAACTTACTACTCCATGGGTGTACAAATAGAAAAAACAATACTGAAGCCTTATTATTCAGACCTTTAACTACGGCGGACAACAAAAATTTAGAAATCGACTTTTTTCCACTTTTTTAGGCCAAATATTCTTAGGTCAAATCCGTCGTGTCTTTTTTCTGCCCGAACCGCATGTTAATGTTTTAACTGATAGCCTAATTTTGCCCTTCGATGTTTATATCAAGAATTAATAAATAAGTTCCAATTTAAAGGCTTCATTAAAAGCCTACTTTTGAAATTTTTGTTTAATGCAATGTATCCAATTTAATACAATAAATCGTTTCTGTACGTTTTCACTTCTTAAACGTTCTTTTTGTACCTTGTCGAAGATAAACTTGTAACTCATTGTTTCTCGATAGGAATAAACGAGTTTCTCGTAAAGGGCTTTGAAAAATGGTTTTCGTTTTACTTTTGCTGTAACAGAATGAGGAAGGTTGCTTGTTATAAGCGACTCGGCTCATGAATAAGCAATGTTGCACCGATCAAAGCTTGCTCTGCAAGCAACAACGGCTTTAGAAGTTCTTCGCCGTTCGAATATTAAACCGAGTTACCGTATTTTGCGCCCGACAAATAGGAGATAATCGAAATGTTCTCTCCGTGATCCTCTTTAATCTCCTTACCATATTTAATCGGTTAACACTGTTATGCGAATTTTCAGACATCGCATTTACCCGCAACCCACGTCTGAGCGATAATCTCGCTCGCGTGCGCTCGAAGATCGTTGTTCCGTTTCGTGAAATTCAATCGTTTAGTTTATATGAATTATTTATCTGTTTCATTATTAAGAGAATTATTACAATTACAAGCTTTGGACAATTACATATTTAACAAATTACATATCACAAGCTTTGAACAATTAATTCGATGAAGTAATTGCAAGATTTGACAAACTGTCTCAACAAATTGAAGTTGATAGATAATACAAATGGTACAGAACAGATTTAGTTCAGTTTTCTGAGAAACTCCAGCTGTGTCTGATTGTCGTACAATAATTTAGAAAATATTTCCTTTCTTTACCATTCACGCCTTGTATGATTATTACGGAGGTCTAAATATAACTATTTTACATTAATTTATAAACATAACAAGAATGTGTCTATCCAAATTTTTGGCCATTTTTTTCGATAATATATACCCCAAGAATTAAATTTGGTAAATAATTTCTCAGGGAAGCATCTTTACAATCTTAATCATTGCAAATTAAGAATATTAGAACCCGTCATCTTGACGGGTCCCGTAAACCTAGCGTTAATGTAAAATTTGTTGATTATAATTGAGTTGTAACGCGCGACTGATTTCTTTAATATATGGGATTACGAATGAAATCAAAGAGTAAAACAAAAATGAATGGAAACTATATTTCTAAACGTATGAGGTAACTCTAAAACAAGTAAAATATTGAACGAAAAGACAACGAAAACGTTCATCTTCTTCGAGTTTATAGGAAATCGATGTCGTTTAATAAAATTACAGTCCTCGGACCGTGCATTATCTGTGCCGCGATTATTTCAAATCGAGCTGCAATATTTCGTGCAACTGCGAAATTCGTTCGCGGACCGTTCGCGAACCGGTCCGGCACTTGTTCCGCGCGAAATTTATGTATATCCCGTGTTTCGACGGCGATGCATCATCTCGCGTCCGTGACAAGTAATTAAGCGGCCGTTTCGCCGGAAAATAACGCGGCCGTCCCGCTTGTCCCGCTTTGATCGCGCGCGCCCGCGCGTTTAATTTGATTTTTAAAACGGCCGCGGCTGCTGCGAAAGGAATATATTAATGGCGACGCGATTAACTACCTACGACCCGCCGGAATCGATTTCCGAGTACAATTCATCCGTGAGAATCGAAGAACCTCCCGAAAGTTCGTTTTCATACCGACTGTGACTAATTTTAGAATCGATTTAATTCGGGCCATTTTAATTGTTTATTTCTTTCCTGCATCGCGGACGGTTTACACGATGTTGTTGAATATGCATTTATACTTTTTTATGCTTTCTTAGGCCGGAGTACAGGTCATGAATATGCGAATATACCGTTGCGTAACGGCGTTGTCGAAACGTCATCCATTAGGAACAGACTTTTTGTTTACCGGAATGGGACTCGAACTGTTAGCGTGTTGACGTTGTATAATGTGGTCTGACTACGATCAAGGTACCATTTCAATAGTTTAAAATTTCATTTCTAAATTAAATAAAACCTCTAATTGTTAGTTCAACAATTCAACAATTTCGTCTGTACATAACAGAAAATATTTTAAAATCACAGGAAAGTTAACCGAAGCGTATCTTGCCGAGGGCATCGCAGGCGATGAATAAATTAGCGAGTATCGCGAAGCGTTTCGCCGAAAAGTGAGAAGTTCGGAGCGTTTTAGATTTGGCTTTTGCAGGAACAAGCTCTTTAATTTTCGTCGGGGAGTGGTTTGGAGATCCGTTGGCGATATGGGGGAGCCTTTGTGGATTGCTCGATCAGCTGACAATCGATCCCCGGGGATCGATGTATCCTCGGTTTCATCCGAGGCAGCTGTCTCGCTTGACGGTGGACGGGTAAAATGCTTCGCCGTCGATCCTGTCCTCTCTTTCGTTCTTTTTGCATCTGGACGACGAGGCCTGCAGGAGGGTAACCTTGAAGCAGCTAGCAGCGCTGCCATGATCGCGTCCCCGTCGTTTCTCGGCCGTGTTATTACAGATAACGACAACGCGGCGAGAGACTGTATATGTACAGTAGCCGAAATTTCTATAAAGTCATCTTCATATTCATAGATATTTGAAAAATATCACCATTTTTGTTGATTTATCGTATCTGGTATTGTACCTTGTTAACACTCGGATAGAGGGACTAGGCACTCTAGACTAGGGCTGTAACTTTCCTTCGAAGGGCGAAGATTTCGAAGCTTCGAATGTCGAAGATTCGAATGTCGAAGCCTTCGAAACTTCGAAATTTCGAAGGTTAGCTTTCTGGTAATTCGAAGGCGATGAGAATCAAAGTTTTCAATTTCGAACCTCCGTAGTAAATTATTATGATGGCCACGGTAGACATGTGGTAGGTGGAAAGTTTACCTATCTACATTCGGATTTGCGTTTGTTTCTTCGCGCAAATATAATTTAATAACTATCATTTAATTACGAAAAGTTCAAACGGAAACTTCAATGTCAGTCACCGGTGACTGACAGTTAATATTTCTATTTATCAAAAATCGTGACACGGTATAAGATTGCGAAATTTCGAAGCTTCGAAACTTCGAAACTTTGAAACTTCGAAATTTAGAAATTTCGAAGACTTAGAAGACTACGAAGAATTCGAAGACTTCGAAACTTCAAAACTTCGAAGGTCCCTTCGTTTCTTTGAAAACTTCGAAGCTTCGGAAAAGTTACACCCCTACTCTAGACCGCTATGTTCACTATTTACGTTTGTTTTGATTTTTTTCTGCGTGATGCAGAACATAAGTGCGAAGTTTCTATAAAGTCACTTAGCGTTTCTCTGGATTCCGAGCAGAGAACTACGGAAAATTTGAAATATTCTAAAAGTATTAGTTTTAGAAGTCATAGAAATCCTGTTTCGTATCATTTGATTCACGTGTATTAGAATGCCGAGTGGAAAAGTGCTAACAATTGAAGAAAAAGCATCGATCGATGCTAATAGAAATATGGGCTGCTTTAATCGTGCAATCGCTAAGAAAATTAATCGTTTATATAATGTGATTAATAATTATATCAATTTACATTAAAATTACGGAAAAAATCATTTTAAGGGTGGTAATAAAAAAATTGTCAAAGAGACAACATTTATTATTAATGAGGTCTGCGGCTAAGAAAAAGAAAAATGCAGCACAATTTTGAGCTGAATTGGAGCTTGTAGTAACAACGAGACGTGTACAACAACTTTTAAATTCATCTGGGCAATTTGTGTGGACAAAAATGCAACGAAGGGCCCGCGCTTGCAGCAGAAAAAGGCCTGCCTACTATTAACAGATATTTTCGCTAAAAAAAGGTCCTTCCTTTGTTTTGTTTTATTATCATGCAGAGCCCGATTAAGCCCAGTAGCAGAAGTAGCAAATGCAACGGTCCCCGCGCTCTTCTGAGGGCCCCGTGCTCTTCTGAGGGCCCCGTGCTCTTCTAAGGGCCCCGCGCTTGCAGCAGAAAAAGCCCTGGCTACCATTAACAGATATTTCTGCTAAAAAAAGGTCCTTCATTGTGTTTTGCTTTATTATCATGCAAAACCTAGGGCCTCCAGGTAACATTTGCTACGGGCCCCGCGCTAGCTTAATCCGGCACTGCTGTAAATATTATTGGCATGATCTGAGAAATGAGAAAGTGTGACAATGAGTCGTACCTTCAATGAAACTGTTTCAATGTAACTTCAATCAAAAAAACTCCAATGTGTTACATAAATCACAAAATGAATTCGGAAAATTATACAGACTTGTTAGACATGCTTTACAGAAAATATTGAAGATGACAATTTTATTTATCAGCATGATAATGCTGCACTACAATGCGTCGAAGCATATAAAGCAGTGGCTTCTTAAAAGACACATAAATGTTTTGCCCTGGCCAGCTTGTTCTCCTGATATAAACCCTATTGAAAATGTTTGGGCTATCATTGCGCGACAAGTTTATAAAAACTGCAAACAATACAACTCCATTAGCCAACTAAGGGATGCGGTGAACGAAGCGTGGGTGTCTGTTAAAACAGAAACGCTACAAAAGTTAGTTTCGTCAATGCCCAATCGTATTTTTAATATAATTAAAAAAAATAGAGGTTACACCAGATATTAAAACAGAAATAATAAAAAAACAATCGTTAATTTCAACTTTATCCGTGTAAAACGTAAGTAACATTATAGAATTTTCGCAGTTTGTTCCGCGTAAAATTATATTTTTGTTTTCTTTTATCGATAAATCTTATATTTATGTTTTGAAATCGATGTGTATGCTTTCTTTATGTAATCCCGAGATGCTACCAAATACAAATTTTTCATTGGTATGGTATAATGATAAGAATTCATTACAAAACACAGTGACTTTATAGAAATTTCGGCGAGTGTATACAGTGCTCCAGAAAAATTCGCGTCGCATCCTCCTGCTCCTGGATGGGGACGGCCTTTATTTCTCGCCGCGAAAATGACAGGCAGTTTGTTCTTCGTCGCGAGTCTTTTAATTTACGGCGAACGCCTCGTAAGTTCCAATTACCGCTAAACGACGCGACGCGACGTTCCCGTTCCCTTTCCCGTCGAGATAACGAAGCTCTTTTGTCGCCGAAAAATGTATCACGCGTTTAGGGCACCACCAAGTTACGCTCGCACGCGGACCGTGTGCCAAACGGCAGACGTAATTGCGGGATCCGCGAATTTTCGGATGACACGCGTTCCTTTCCGAAGAAAACGCGCTGCTTGGAAATTCCTTTCACAACTGGCCCCCTCGTCGTCAGTTATGATGAGGACGTTCTTCCGCAAACATTGCAAACGTTTGACGATCTTTGTGGAACGCGAATACAGAGGGAACAGAATATTACAATTTTAATAACAAGAACGAATTAAATAAAACAGTATTTACAATGCAGCTCGCAAGCATCGAAGTAAAAGGAAAATATAAGTACTAGTATATACGGGAAACAGTTTAAATCATTTACGAAAGTGGCACCACTTTTATTTAATCTATTTCATTTGGTGGCTGACAGGATCCCCAATATTCTAAACTAATTTCCGCTTAATTCCCGTTCGCGTAAATTACGTTTGCATAACGATGTGCAATCTAGTTATTAGTCACGATTCGGTAAACGAGTCATGGATTCTATATTAGAGACTAGATGTACGTATACGTCGCATGCGGTTCCTTAATTAAAATTTCATTATTATTTTTAACTCTTTGTGTCGCGTATGGAAGGTTGGCTCAGAGTGGATCAGTGTTACCATTGAGTCAATGTCGTTTGAAAAATGTATAATCTACTTTGAGTCACGCTTGTTATAAATTCTACACCGCATGACTCATCGTCGCTGATGACGATGACCTACGCGATCTGTATGCGGGATAACATTTTGATTAGGTGGAAATCATGGTTCGCGGTTCCATTTAAGAATGCGCTGAGCAAGTTGCATTCTGTAATATAATATCACAAGGATAGAATGTGAAACGTACCGATAAAAACGCGACTACAGGAGAACAAATCAGATTGCAGAGGATTTGCTGATACTAACTCTTCTGTGTCACAATGTCACGTGACTAATCCGGTACTAGCATAGAGAGGCTAACTTTCTCCCCTCAATTCGAGTAAATTCCCCTCGTCTGACGACTCCGAGTACACATACCTAGATGAGCCATCTATTTCGAAGATTATTCTCCCGAAGTGACTCGCTTGCAAGAGAAATTGTCTCGAGTTCGATCGAACCGAAGTCATGCTGGATCCCGGTGAACTCGGCTTCCACGAAGGCTGTATTAAGTGGATTTATAGCAGCCAGATGGGAGCAATTAGATAAAACAATTTCATCGCGTTCGACGTGCAAGGTCGCGTGCAACCGCGGCAGATGGAGATCACCGGGAAAGCTGGATCAGCCATTCACATATAGGAGATAACAGTTCTCCAAAAATATGCACAGACGAGAAAAAAATTAATCGAATCGTAAAATCTCATTAACGAGCGAACCTACATAGTTTCTCTTAAACATTCTTGAATTTGTTGCACAACCTTCTCTCTTGCGGGAGACGATCCCCATAATTCATGATTTATTAGAACATGTCTTTTTATTCTATTAGAATTCAT
>CM052195.1:2933560-2970049 GCA_028455805.1 Lasioglossum figueresi
GTGTAATGCAACAACCGTTGTATTTTCTATTTGCTTCATCATTTTCGAGATTGATGGACATTCCCGATCGGCGGACCATTCTTATAATTATAGTTGACGATGTTTAGAGGATCGTTTACCGCTTCATTTACCAATTTGTTAAAACATATTCTTCGGGGTACATACGTCTAATGCAACAACTGTTCAATTCATTCGGCAGGGACTGTATAATTGAATGACGATCTTGATATACCGGGTCAGAATAGACCCACGTCGTTGCTGGAGTGTCAAGAGGCCCTGCAAAATTAACAGTTGTCGATTCGAAAAAATCGATTTTTTTTTCGAGGCGGAAATGTCACTGAATTCTTCGATTCAAACTGGGATTCGGTGTGCTCGCGGTTCTTTGAAAGATTCTCGATGTCTAGACGAAGCTCCCTCGTGTATTTCGACGGCCAGCCCGGGGCGTTGTAGGAATTCCCTGCTCGAAGGGAAATCTGAAATTCGCGTGAGCTGCTGCACCGAAACTCCATTCCCTTTTTTCCTGTAGTCGTCGTCGTCGTCGTCGTCGTCGTTGTCAGGGAAGGGAAAGTTTCGTAACGCCGCCTCGAGGTGGTAGGGAACGGGATCCGAGTGATTGATAAGGACGATCCTCATTGTATCGCGATACCAGACGTGAAATATGAGCTGGCTCGAATAAAATTCCCGTCTGTTACCATGCGAAGACTTCGCTAGCCTTCGATCCCGATGCCGAAAGTGTCTAACGAACTTTAAAAGTCTTCCTCGACCAGTGCAACCAATATGGCTGACGCTCAATGGAAACCGCTGAAGACTTACGTTGTAGACTGCTTGAGAAATTTGGGAAGATTCTCCATGGGGTTTTTCCAGTGGGAAAAGAACTGGGGATAATCTTCTAAGGGATCTATTTTGCAAAACAAAACTACAAAAATCACCAACTATATTTGTAGTTTTATTAGTGCTATAGACATACAGATATTTTATCACCACTGTATAAATGGCGATCTTTAATAATAAACTCAATTTTCCCAATTTTTTCTCAAAACGTTTCCAGTAACAACGCGATACTGGTTTCGCTGCATACTGTTAAATGTATTCGCCTAAGTCACTGGTTCTTAACCGGTGTTCCGCGAAATATATTATATACATTTGATAAAATATTTTCTAAAATATATTTACTTCTACACGGGATGTTTTTGTTTGTCTTTTGGATCATTAATTTTGGTGTTCCGAAAATTTTTCATACAATCAAAACTGTTCCCCGACTTCAAAAAGGTTAAGAAGCACTGAGTCTAACAATAAGTGTTCGAGCGTTCGAACCATAATGGCGCTCGGCGTCCCTGTTAGAGGCACCGGAAGGTCCTCAATGGCTCCCGGAGGAATGATGGAGCTTAATTGCTCGTAAACACGGTCTCGTCGTGGAATTCGTTCGAGCCGAGAAACATGGGGGATAGAAAAGAGTTAATTAGACGGTGATCTCGGAATTGAGTATAAAGCCACGTTCACGGGAACACGGAACAGTCATAGCGGTAACGTCGTTTGCCACGCACGTGCGTCCACGGCTTAATACAGAACAAGTATATATGGAGTTCGTGTTTGCGAAAAAAAACGATCCGGCGTAACCCCACTGCTTGGAAACGGATTATTGACACTGGTATTTTTCTGTTTATATAGGCTGCCCTCGTTAATGGCTGCCAGGGTCACCGGCTAGAAGCTGTTTAGCGAAGTTTCGTGCTGCCAGTGCGATAGCACAGCCCGTAACCGATGAGTGTAAGTACGATTCGTTTGCGGTAATTTTTAACATTGCCTCGCGGCGTCTATTTCCGTGTGGAATGATGCTACGGTCTCTGAGAAGTTGCTTGATTCTCTCTAACAGTGTCCCACTTCGAACGGTTTCATAGATAACGCGTGATTATTTCACGAGTGTACACTGCGACGGCTGATGTATTCTATCTGATAATTGGAGTGTAAATCTTGACGAGAATTCGGCATTTTTCAAGATAGCTCGCGGAATTTTCAGTCAGAAAATACGCGTTTCCCGTCACGATCTCTCTCAGAGCCTAAATGAAACCACGAACGTCTTATTATATTGATTTGTGAACAATCGTGACTGCTGTAAGTGCGTACAATTTGTTCTTGGACTGTGGACGTTTCGAATACATACGAACGTAAGGAATACGAAAAGATCATGAAATACAATTGAAATTTACTTTTCTTTTTATCGAGTTTTTCTACACACGCCATATCAAACTGTTTTCAAGTCAATTTAATAAACAATTTAAGAATCGTCGCTTCGTTCCTTTATCGACAGACTTTAAAAAAGAGAGGAATTTTTGCACTAAGATCCGCAGGCCGCTCGTCAACGATTGCAAGAGAACGTTGGAATGAACGTGAATCGTTGAAACGAACGTCGATCGTTGAAAAAAACGTCAATATTCGAACGAAATTGATATCGGGCAGGTTCGTTACGTTTTGATAATCAGCGAGGCATTATTCCTGATCGATTCACGGTTAAATAATTTAGCATTGCCGTGAATTGCGTTTCCGCGTGCGCGTCACGCGGAATCGAGATCGCCCCGATAAGCGGGTTTCTATGGCGTGTGTTCCGCGATCGGTCGCGCGTTTCCTTCAATCGACACGAACGCGTAATGGGAAAATTTGAACGCGTGTCTCCTCGCGAGTCGAGTCTCTGGATCGAATTAAACCGAGCCGTCGAATTAAGTCCAATAAAACCGGCCCTCTCGTCGGTTCTGCATCCGAGGCACGCTCATTTGGACGCGCGGTCAAACGATCGGATTTAGGGGCGGCAGGGAAATTAATTAAAACTCGAGGAGGATCTGGCCACGTCAGATCCAACGACGGACAACACAGGACGGACCAATAGCTGTGTTCATCTTAAATTTTTCCGTTATTCCTAATAAAAAAAATTTTTCAACAAATGTTGCATGGTTTCCAAGGGGACATATATTGCTGTAATTTGTTTTTACTTACTTTCAGTTATACAGGGTGGGGCGCCACATTTTTCCATCTAGATTTACGTCGTTATTATTACGCATAGCAAACAATGTTTTAGATGAAGTTGAATGGTTTTGAGAGATTCTGATGGTACTTTTTTTTGTAGGTGGACGTGTAAAGGACATATGAAGACATATGAGGACATATGACTCCTTCATATTCTTTACAAAAAAGAATTAATCTATTTGTGTAAAAAAATCATTAGTTTAGGAGATATTTTAATTATAATTTGTTAGGAAATCTCGACTCAATCGAATCATCTGGTCAATAATATGAATTCAATGTGATAATGTAGTAGGAGAGCAAGAATTCTCAATGTAAATATTTATTAAAATATCTCCTGAACTAATGATTTTTTTACACAAATAGATTAATACTTTTTTGTAAAGAATATGAAGGAGCATCGGTTGATGCAATAAAAAATATATGATTCCATTTAAAAAAACATTAATGGCCTTCACATGTCCTTTACAAGTCCACCTACAAAAAAAATCAGAATGTGCTCCTCTCAAAACCATTCAACTTCATCTGAAACATTGTTTGCTATGCGTAATAATAATGACGTAAATCTAGATGGCAAAATGTGGCGCCCCACCCTGTATAATATAATATTACATAATATTATATATAATATAATATAATATAAACCTTCAGTTTTTATAATGGAATTCAATACACAGAAAATTTAACGAAAGTTGAGTCGATAGAATATTTGTAAAAATAGGTTGAAAAGGAAAGAATAAAATTATTTCGCTCGAGTCCTCGTTTCTGAGGAAGCCGAGTTTCAAGAAGTAGAAGCCGAAGTGGTAAGCCATGAACAGACAAGTTCCGATTCCCATTCAATAGCTCGCAATTTAAGCTCTATTTTCTGCAACACGAATCCTCGAACGCGAAGCAGTTTCATCCTTTTCTTGTTCAATTTATTTTTGCTGGTGGGTCTGATCAGCGGACTGCGGATTTTTATACTTTTATATGAAACATCAACGTGAAAAATACTGTACAAATATGCAATTAGATGAAATCAGTATTGTTTGTAGTTCAGTGACAAAATATTAGAATAAACGCTGTTGCGTACCAACGTCATTTCATTCTACATTCTAGATAGATGCCCGGCTTCCTGTTTTTACTATACAAACTCATGATTTCATCTTTGACTCATCCTCCAACTCTTCTCCATCCTCGACCTCTGTCCTTGTCGCATCATATTCGACTCATTTGCTTGGAACACGTCATCTTCAAAACTCTGACCTTATCATCCTAGCCCTTACAATTCCTAAACCCCCACCGTTCAAGTTAGAACCCATATAGAACTCATTCAGATTCTCCCTCTGACTCGCTGTTCTCCTAAATACTCGTTTATTTTCATTCGACTGTGACAGACTACGGTATATTCCGCTAACGTGCTATATATCGTCGACGTGTTAACGATTAAACTCCGTTGCATCGTACGAATAAAATACTAATTCACGGAATACAAGAATGCCACGAAAAAGACCTTTCGTTCAAGTTCTTCGCAAACAATATCCGAAAGATTTCATATTGCATAAAAATGAAAAGAAGTCTGCCTAAAAGGACAGTAAGATCTCGAGAGAGGGCGCACGTAATTGCGAGTAGGTGTAAAAATCGATGATTGAAAAGAATCGAAAGAGAAGGTGGGATAACGGTAGTAGTGTGCAGTTATCACTTTTATTTACGATGATCGCGACGATAATCGGCCAGTCTTAACCGGACGCTTATCTTCGGACAGGTTAGATCGGCGGTCGGCCACATGGTGAAGCAGAGGAGGTTCATCGGGAACACCAACAACAAGATGATCAACATACGAGAATATTTATAAACGGTTTTTAGGCGTGCGATTTAAGACGCTGTGAAACAGGATCGAGTCGAACGGGATCGATCTGCATGTCGTTGGACGAGAAAGAAAAATCCAAGATCCGAAGCAACCGGCCACGTATACCGACAGTCGACGAATCGTAAAAGTGAATTGTTCCAGCCATCGACGAGGTGCATCGACAAAACTCAACGATCTACGGAGATCCTGAGGGATCGAGCGGCGCGTAGGATCACGCGACCGTTTAACTATGGTCAGATTGTTACCTGGTTTCCTGTTTTACGTAACACGCCGGGGTTGCTTGATTTTCTCGCACAGGTGAGTGATAGATCGTTCATACTTCCCCTTGAAAATCACTCGATCTTAGTGCTTCGATTATATGTGGGTTTCTTTGACGTTTTGAGGATCAAGTGTCTCGAAACGTCGAAAAAATTTTGAAAGTTTCCATTGTTGAGTCGACAGTGGATCGGCCAGTTTCATTTTTCAAGCCTGCGGAATTAATTTACGATTTTATTCGGACAACTTCGGGAATTCTTGTCGGGATAATCTCGCCAAGCTTGATGGAGGACTTGAAGTGGCTCTAGCAATCCGCTGTTTCTCTGTCAAATTCGATGTGTTTTCGCTGTTCCCCGACATCCCACGCTATCTTTATATAGCCGGGCTTGAAAAATATTAGGTCATCGCGCAAATATTGCGACGCTTTTCGCCGAGAAAGCAATAAAGCTGAAATTCCTGTTGTTTGCGCGGCAAACTCGCCGTTTTAGGCTTCCATTCTACAGTGAAGTTATCAGCTTTCAATAACCGTTCGAAATTTTAACAATTTAAATTGAATTGCTTAAACGTAACTATTACGTTCTCTGAATTGTGATACGATATTTACAGTATGGGATTGTACTTGAAATTCTACGTTTGAGAATTATCTATTCGATCTTATCGAAGTTAAATAGAGTGGACTTGCAACACATTAAAGCAGGCTATTAGACAAGTAGATTACCCATTGGCGCAATGCCTCGATGTTCCAAGTTCGCAGCGTTCTGCCGGAATTGATTCCCGTTTCCAATTAAATCGAATCCACATGTGGTGTGGTTTTACAATTTTTTCAAAAATCCCTTCCTATCGTATATAACGTTTCAAAAATGGCACGCTGTTTGTCAAATGAAATAATGACGCAATGTCACAATCTCTTTAAAAAGCGAACTCTGCCGCTTCAGAGATTGCGTTGGTGGACCGTTCTTCGCAATTGAAAGTCCAGGGATAATAAAACATGCTGCGAAACGCGTTGTCCGAGGAAAGAGCGAGTGTTTTTCGACGGGCACGCGAGATCCATACCATTTCACGATTTCTAACGACCGATCCTTTCAGATCCAATTTATCGGGAGCTCGCACGAGGACTGGGTTTAGACGGCCATTGGCGGAAGCGTGCTAAAACGACAAAACGGTGCGACAGACGAGGCTGCCAGGGAGATATGAATCGCAGCACGATCGTTTAATCGGAATCGATGCAGCAAGATCGTTCGCACGGTGTCAGCGAGCGAGCATATTCCATCGGACAGGTACATGCCTGCATCCAGCGAAGACTTACTTTCTAAACGAGCCGCTTGGGAAAGAGGGATTAGAATTTTTCGCTCGTCTAAGCGAGAAACACCGCGCGTCCCCCTTGCTCGTCTCGTTGCTTCGCGGATCTCGGTGAAAGTGGCCGTTCTTTCGACGATTACGTACCCGGTCGCGATCATTCTCAATCATCCGAGTTCGGATATTTCTCAGAAATCCACTTTTTCCGACACTGGGTTTCTCGACCAGCGAGGTTCCCTTGCGTTAGGATTAGGATTTGAAAGGTTCCCACAAGTTTTTGGGAAATTTATAACACGTGACCGGCTACTCGAGGGATGAATATATATTTATGTAAATGTGCTCGACGTCGACGTTAAAGCGCTCTTGACTCTTTAAGAAACTTTCTTCGGGAGAGTATTTACGACGCGATTTCAATCTTCCTGTTAAGGCGTCCGTGAATTACGCCCGCTTTGGCCAGGATGGTTTTGGCAGGCCTGCCGCGATACAGGACCACCGACTTTGTAAATCTGAAGTGTCTTGTTCGATCCATATTCGACTTCCATTTTTGAGGAAAATATGCCAGAATGCACGTGAAGCTTCTATATCGCTTGTATCGCGAGAAGTATTTCTAAAAGAGCAAGAGTGTATATTTTATTTCCTTGTACCGAATGCTGTGCATTCGAAATACGAATTTTTAGCGATCAAGTGACCCTTCTCAGTTCTACTTACAATTATCTTTCTATCTTGTCGTATCTTTGCAGTCTCAATAAATTTTTATTTAAAATTTTAAAAGGTGCCTTTTGACACTTCTAGCAGAAATAGCGTTAATGTATTTTTGGAGCTTCTTTGAAGAAATTAGAGTTGATCGAGTCATAAAGATTTCATCGTAAATAGTTGAAGCATTTTAGCGAATCCAGCAATCAGCATGTAAATGAAGTAGAGTAACGTAGAACAGTATATTGTACAATCTGTTTCATTTTGTTCATGAATTAGAAACGCTTTTCGTTCAGTGACTCCTATCGGAAGAGCATGTTCTTCACTTTTAAATACACATAGATGTATAGACATTTATTGAATTTAACTGTGAAAGGACGTGTTTACATGGACATCCGCAGTAAGGAAAGTAGTATCGCATTGCTCGAAAAGTTTCAAACGTTTCTTGCATTCGCAATCGACTTCGAGGAGGTTTAAAACTTCACCAACAATCCAATAATAATATCAGGTCAGTCGATAAGTAATGTCGCGACTCCTCTCACTTTAATAATCGATGAGGCAACTGTTTGTCGAAGATACAGCACAAGAACGATCGATGGAAAGAGCACGACGATAGAAAAATCCGATTACGCGCCGATCGTCGGAATAAAATTACCTAGAAAAAGAAACTTATCGAACGAATAAAAATACTGACAAGAATTAGACTGTGTGGGTTTGTTCAAATTTGTGTTTTCACAGACAGAAAAGCAATTAGAACCAAAAGGCTTCACCTCTTGTCAATACTTTGAATAAACTACAAATAGAAAAAGTCTCGATCAATTTTATAGAATTTAATAAGGATCTCTGAAACACAAAAGCGGATATCCAAATTTTATTTTTGGTACGCGGATCGAAAGTATCCATCTTCTTCGTTAAAGTTTCTTCTAAGAAATCAGGGATTTTCTTACATGACGCTATTGTTGCTAATAGTTCGAAGATAATTTAAAGAAAATTAAGAGAGTATCAATTTAGATTGTTTGTTTGTAAAGAGCATGTATGTCAATTGATTGATCGTCGTCGTTCTTTGGGAATTGGAATTATGAAAAATGGAAACTGTGGAAAGGAATACGCTCAGTATTTCACAGGCGTGCGTTCATTCGCGCACAAGCAATTTGCGCACGTGGCAAATGGCGGCAGACCTTCCTCTAAATATTGGTTAACGTCGAGTGTATTCAAGAGCGCTTTGTCATCATTTAGCGACAAGTAGATTTCAACCAGCGAGCGTCATTCCGCGCCGCCATCGTTCTACAATTCCATGAACGGCCGGTCTGTGGATATTCCGCGCGGATTAATCGATAATCAGCTTTAAAGGAAATTCGACTGCTCTGTTTTCGAACTCCTACGGTGTCTCCACTTGTTCGTAAAACGAAGATTTTTCTGTCGATATCGAATTCCGTGTTTGAACTGCCAACAAATTGGATTCTGAAAAGTTGGACCAAAAATTCAAATCGACGATCATTCCTTTTACAACGATTTATCCAGCTATAGAATTGACTCAGCTGTGTCTGCTCCAACTTTGCGAACCCCTCAATACTTTAATTAATTAGCTGCGATTTGAATTGGAATATTTGTATGCTAGACAAATTTGATATCTTGTTGGAATTGCAGTTCTTGCATTTTTTTTTTGCTTCTTGTTAGTATAATCGACTTAAGAGTTTTAACAGTTGTCAAAAAATATTTCCTAGTTTGTTTTACGCTCGATAATCGAGTTTCACGATTTTTCTTGAGAGATAGAAAGTGTGCGAAAGCTTTCGACGACAAGGCTAACCGGGAACTTTTGTTGCAGGTTCTTTTTTTCTAGGTTTTCAGCGTTTGTAGTATTCGCAAAAGAGATGTGGGAGAAGCCAAAGTAAACCAGTGATATTTTTTATGCAGTATTTTTCTTCCATAATCGAAGAGAATAAGAAAAGAGATATACAGGGAATCGTTTGATCGAGTCGTACGCAGCACGGAAGATAAAGGAGAAAGAAAGAGGAAGGAAGAAATAGAAGGAAATTTTATTGAAACGAATATATTACGTCGCACAAAGAGAATTTCTGATTTATTTCTACTCGAGCGCCGACATCGGCAGGTTTTCTTCAAAATGGTGAGTACAAACCACTGAAATACACGTTATTCTTGTTTGCGGAGTTGTTCAAATGATTAGACTTTAATTAAAAGGAAGAACCTTGATTGACCACGTCATCGCCCATTTCCTGATTTAAAGTAAGGAATTAATACAATTCCGCACGCTTTTGAGAAAATTTAAGTCGACGACATTGAAATCTTAAAAATACTCATCAAAAAATGTATTCTAATCGCCATAAATATGCCTCTTCGCCTTTCCAAATCTTCTATCGGACGTTCTCCGACATCGAAAATTTCTCCAAAATTTCCCTTTGGAAAAATACCCCTAAATAGGGTTAAAAAATTCGATTGGAGAGGATTAAGATATCTACAACTTTATTCCGAGCAACTTCTCTGCAAAGCAACAGAGAGTAACAGAGAGAACTATTTAGATGTTCTCAAACTTCCAAATATGAAATATAAAATATCCTGCCGAACGATTACGTTTACAATTTTGAGCAAACACTTTTTGCTGAGGGATCGTAGATGGGACAAATAATATCGAGCCTAATAATTTGCACAGAGTTGCGAGCCATTTCGAGACGTTCGCCAGGAGCGTGGAAGATTCCGCTTGCGTTTCCAGGCCAGCGGATTGGCGGTGTGAACGCTCGCGGAAAGATGAGGCATTAATTACGCGGAAAAGTCACGAGGCTCTCATTGAACCGTTCAATTTATAACCTCGACAGTTGCGCAATCGTTTACGCCACGGATCGTGTTGATACGAACGCGGCCCGGCTACGGTCCATCGCGTTTAATTATAATTAACGGACTCGATGGCGCAGATTGATCCTTGCGCATCGTTCCACGACGATCATCGGCTCATTCTGTTACATTTAACAATCCGGCGAAACAGTTATCAACCCTCCTACTCCGATGATTTTTGGATTCAGTAAGAATCCAAAGAGTAGGGATACAATCGTTGATGTCGCCCGTTCGACTATCCCTTTAAATTGGTTGCATAGGCAAGCGGGAAGTTGAAATCCACTGGATTTAATATTCTTATTTCGTGTCAATGTCTAAAAACCTATTTACTAACATCGGTTTTCGAAGTATTCGGTAGAAAATCCTGTAGAAAATATATTTTAAGAATATCCATTACGATGATATTACAAACATGTTTGTTACAAATATGTTACAAATAAATAATCGTAGCATACACTGAAAACATATTACTTACAAACAATATAAATATATCCATGCATGCACATATATTTATAATTTTATTCTCACAGACCCGTCATACTGTCATTCTTGCACATCATTGTTTTATCATACAAGCATTTCCAACTCTCTCTCTATTCTTGCCCACAATTAAACTAATAAAAACTATTTATAATTAATAATATAAATATATGTAATGTAATTTTGCTTATAATAATTTAAATATATTACAATATATATTATATTATATAAAATATATAGCATTTAACGAGCATTATCTCTTTAAAAAGTGTTTTTCTTTTTAAGCGTCGCCTCTTGTTGTATTCCTACTCTTTGCTTGAGGTTCAAAACGGTACGTAAAAATTCCGGGCCCCTGTTTACGACAACCGTACGAGCACCATCGACGAAAGAGCCGAGGAACACGGTCCGCAACTTCGAAATAGTCACGGCGTAAGATGGCGTCGGTTGTGGTTTCCAAATGGATTAGGCCCGACTGTGAAAATACTTGCGTGTACAACGTGTTCACGACTCGACGGCGCTTCCAGCTGATTCATTAGTTAATTCGAGCGACCGCGGAATTCCGGCGCGAATTCCGTGCGTGATCTCTCTCCTCTCCTTTCTGACCTAACGTCTTAGCTTAGCCCGCCACCAAGAAAGTTACAGTTATTAGAATAGCCGCAGGGGGCGTCGGATAATTGAGTTTCGTTGTTGTTGTTGGCAATCGACCGGGAAGAAGTTCGATACTCCTCGAGAGCAGCCGCTTTCATGTTCCGTTCCGTAACCTCTCGCCTATCCGTGATTCGCCTTTGAGGCTCCTAAATGATTGATATCGTTACCAGTCCCAAACTGTTCGATCCGCTTTCCCCGAGAACACCTAGTCGCGTCGGTTTTCTGACGGATTTTAAAAATACTTAGTCCTTTCGTACAAACATACACTCGCCGAAATTTCTGTAAAGTCACTGTGTTTTGTAATGAATTCTTCTTATTATACCAATGCAAAATTTGTATTTGGTAAAATTTCGGGATTACATAAAGAAAGCATACACACCGATTTCAAAACATAAGTATAACATTTATCGATAAAAGAAAACAAAAATATAATTTTACGCGGAACAACCTGCGAAATTTCTATGTCACTTTCGTTTTACACGGATAACGTTGACATTAACGATTGTTTTTTTATTATTTCTATTTTAATATCTAGTGTAACCTTCACTTTTTTTTAATTATATTAAAAATACGATTGGGCATCGACGAAATTAATTTCTGTAGCGATTCTGTTTTAACAGACGCCCACGCTTCATTCACCGCATCCCTTAGTTAACGGAGTTGTATTGTTTGCAGTTTTTATAAACTTGTCGCGCAATGATAGCCCAAACATTTCCAATATGGTTTATATGAGGAGAACAAGCAGGTCATGGCAAAAAATAGATGTTTCTTTCAAGAATGCAGCATTATCATACTGATAAACAAAATTGTCATCTTCAATATTTTCTGTAAAGGGTATTAGAGCCATGTCTAACAAATCTGTATAATTTTCCGAACTCATTTTGTGATTTATGTAACACATTGTTGTTTTTTGTCAGTTTTGAACGCAGTCCATATCAATAGGGAAGTTACGACTCATTGTCACACTTTCTCATTTCTCAGATCATGCCAATAATATTTACAGCCATCAGGCCAATCTAAATTAAATTTTTTCTCATCTGAAAAAATGACAGACTCCCACTCTTTCGTCCAGGACATATGTGCCTGGGCGAAATCAAGACGGGCCTGTTTATGTACTTCTTTTAGGCCTGGTTTACGTTGCATTTCTGTCCACACAAATTGCCCAGAAGAATTTAAAAGTTGTTGCACACGTCTTGTTGCTACTGGAAGCTTCAATTCAGCTCGAAATTGTGCTACATTTTTCCTTTCCTTAGCCGCAGACCTCGTTAATAATAAATGTTGTCTCTTCGACAATTTTTTATTACCACCTTTAAATTGATTTTTCCGTAATTTTCACGTAAATTGATATAATTATTAATCACAGTATACGAAAGATTAATTTTCTCAGCAATTGCACGATTAGAGCAGCCCATATCTTTATAAGCATCGATCGATGCTTTTTCTTCAATGTTAGCACTTTTCCTCTCGGCATTCTAATACACGTGAATCGAATTATAAGAAACAGGATTTCTATGAGTTCTAAAACTAATACTTTTAGAATATTTCAAATTTTCCTAGTTCTCTGCTCAGAATCCAGAGATACACTAAGTGACTTTATAGAAACTTCGCACTTGTGTTCTGCATAGGGCTGTAACTTTCCTTCGAATGTCGAAGCTTCGATTTGAAAAACTTCGAAGGTCGAAGATTTCGAAGGTTAGCTTTCTGGTAATTCGAAGGCGATGAGAATCAAAGTTTTTAATTTCGAACCTCCGTAGTAAATTATTATGACGGCCACGGTAGATATGTGGTAGGTGGAGAGTTTACCTATCAACATTCGGATTTGCGCTTGATTTGCGCTTGATTCGCGCAAATATAATTTAATAATTATAATTTAATTTTTTAAATATAATTTAATTACGAAAAGTTCAAACGGAAACTTCAATGTCAGTCACCGGTGACTGACAGTTAATATTTCTATTTATCAAAAATCGTGACACGGTATAAGATTGCGAAATTTCGAAGCTTCGAAACTTCGAAACTTTGAAACTTTGAAATTTAGAAATTTCGTTGACTTCGAAGACTACGAAGAATTCGAAACTTCGAAACTTCGAAGGTCCCTTCGTTCCTTCGAAAGTTTGAAGCTTCGGAAAAGTTACAGCCCTAGTTCTGCATCGCACAGAAAAAAATTAAAACAAACGTAAATAGTGAACATAGCGGTCTAGAGTGCACGAGACCAGATACGATATATCAACAAAAATGGTGATATTTTTCAAATATCTATGAATATGAAGATGACTTTATAAAAATTTCGGCCACTGTATTATAAGTTCTTTAAAGATAGAAACCGATCTCGCTTACACCGAGCTGAATTAATCTTTAAACTTCGGCATTTCAAATTTATCTTAATTCAACATCGAGTTCACAAATATCTTTATAAATATGATCTGAATTAATCTTTAAACTTCGGCATTTAAAGTTTATCTTAATTCAACATCGAGATCACAAACATCTTTATATGTATGATCTGAATTAATCTTTAAACTTCGGCATTTAAAATTGATCTTAATTCAACATCGAGATCACAAACATCTTTATAAATATGATCTGAATTAATCTTTAAACTTCGACATTTAAAGTTTATCTTAATTCAACATCGAGTTCACAAACATCTTTATAAATATGATCTGAATTAATCTTTAAACTTCGGCATTTAAAATTGATCTTAATTCGACATCGAGTACACAAACATCTTTATAAATATGATCTGAATTAATCTTTAAACTTCGGCATTTAAAATGTATCTCAATTCAACATCGAGATCACAAACATCTTTATAAATATGATGTGAATTAATCTTTAAACTTCGGCATTCAAAATTGATCTTAATTCCACATCGAGATCACAAACATCTTTATAAATATGATCTGAATTAATCTTTAAACTTCGGCATTTAAAATTGATCTTAATTCAACATGGAGATCACAAACATCTTTATAAATATGATCTTCGTAACGATATAATGCTATTATCCCTAAAGTAATTTTTCTAATAATTTTTATTAAAATGACGTACCACATGACGGATCGCCAATATAGAAAAAAAATTTGGTGAACCTCGCCTGAGTTGGGTCGATGGGAAACACGTTTAAAAATTAATTTAATCGAGTCGAATAACTTGACTGCGGATTTTATGAGAGAATCGAGTGGGTCTATTTCCAATCGGTAAAATAATTGGAGGAGTTCAACGTATTTCGTCACACTTCGCGATTCCAATATTAGACTCTTCCGGTTTCCCTCATCGCGCGGCTGCTGTTATTACAATTGTCAGCACACTGGAAGGGAAACGTTCCCGAAAACACGCCGGAAGTTTGCAATCCTTTGTCCGTGTTCTCGGCAAATCGTATCAATCACGGAACTTTTTTCCGTTCTTGAAATTAGCGGTCCGGATTCCAGACGCGCCGTGTGCACGCTGCATCCGATGCATCGGGAAACAAATCTGACGTGCGGGAACAAAGCAAGAATGTTGCGAGTTCGTTTGTTTGTAGCCTCGGCTGCGGTAAATCGAGTCTCAGAATCCGGAGGCTTTCTCTTTGAGCTGCAGTGGATCGCGTGTCTGTGTAGCACGTGCACATTCTACTTGCAGCACACTCTGATTGCATCGTGGCGTTTGTTTTCTGTCGAATGAAAAAGTAGAAAGCAAACTGGTCGGGTATCGAAAAATTTATTAACGCACCTCCGGTGGATCCAGCGAATTAAAAAAATTTCATTTATAACCAAAAACACCGCAGTAGTTCCGACGTCGCAAAGATCGTGAAGCAAAACAATATACATTGTCCTAAGATTATCTAATTAGTTTCTCGAGAGTGACTGTACCGCGTTTCCGTTGGCCAATTAAAAGCAACAGGGTCAGTGAACCGCAACACGAGCATAATAATAAGGAACACCTGAAAACACAGGCTGGCTTGTGCGCGGCGATGCTGTCTTGTTAGCGTAACTTCGGGAATGATATCCGACATAAACGCGGTTTACATTCGGTCGCCCGGGGCGACGGATTCGTTATTCCGTTGTAGATAAAATATCTAATTAACATTACGTCTGGCTCTCTCGAAACGGAACGGACATACGGGGCTCTCCGCTGTTTGGGAAACGATGCACCGTGTTCGCGGGTGTTTCTTGTTACGGAAAATAAATCGGAGCTTCTCTTGGTCACGATGTTAATAGCTCCCTTAATTGCGTGTCCTTTGCTGCTTATTGCAACCAAAAGAAAGTATCGCGCTCTACGCTATTTCGGAATAGCTCTGAGAAACCGTTGGGAAATATAGAAGTTGGTAAAAATATACATTATTCATGTAATAACACTAGAAGTCGGTAGCGTTAGAATTTTCACGGAACATAACTTTACCTTTATATACATAATCCTTTAATATTATATTACTTTATCTTTATTACATAACTTTATCTTTATCTTGAATTAAACTTTAATTCGACACAGTGTCGCCGGATCAGGGCAATTTACTCTGATCGAGGGGAATACATTTACCATTTCTCTGCCAGTATCGGTTTAGTCACGTGACATCGCGATGCATGCACGACAGAGAATAGAGTCGTAGAAGGTGAAGGGTAGAATGGGAGTCAAGTGTGAATCTGGCGACAATGATTCAACAGCGTGGCATTGAAATGTTTTTTCTATATTCTCAATCATTTTAATGCATTGAAAATAATGCATTACTGCTTTGGAGTTTTTCTAATGTACAAACATTACTACAATCAAACAATGACTCTAAACAGTGATGGTATTATTGAGTTTTATACAACTTTTACGCGATTTTTCATGATTCAATGATTAACTGTTTTGACTTGCACCATTTTTGCATGAAATGTCACGATTCCATCGGATCTTCGTTTATTATTTTCAAGCTTCGAACAGACACCGTGTAAAGTCGTTTTCCCGCGTTCCCTCAGAGCCATTGCATTCGAAAGAACGAAACCGTTTCAGCGTGAGCCGACTGGTTGCGCAAGTTGTTCGCGAAATTACATTCCGAGTGCATTTTCCTCCGTCGCGGGGCGACGTAATGAACCGGCGCGGTTCGCGAGCACCGTGTGTCGCGTGTTTATTATTTTCTTTTTCTGTTCCCGCGGCATTGAAGCGCCGCGCGGAGAGAAAGGAGAGAGAGGAAGAGAAAGGAACGCGTGACAATAAATGCGCCGGAAATGAGGCCGACCCCGATCCGAAACGCAAATGAACCCGGGAGAACGAGGCATCGTGTCGGTTCGCGGTCACGTGGAAAACCCGCGTGCGTCAACAGTTTTCCATATCTCGACCGTCCCCGCGTTTTCCGGGCTGTGCACGCGATTAACTCGCGCGACGAAGAATAATTAGCGGCGACAAGGTCCGCGGGACCGGTATTAATCAGTCGAAAGTAATGAATGTGACCACGACGATTAAACCACCCGGGAAAAAAGATAGAGGGTCTGTGACGCCTTGATAACGCAGTTTAATTACTCACACGGCTCACGCGTACACTTTCTATCAGTGGAAAAAATGCTATTTGCTGAGCAAAGACTTTTTATATCGTCACACTGTGTATCTTTATACGCTCTTCCGTCTACCGAAAGCCTATCGATAAAATATAATATTGAAAAATATCAATACATTACTGTGACGTCGTGCCGACGTTCGTTCTCGAATTCGCTTAAACAAGCGAGTTCTCCCATTTATGTATATATGTTTATTCAATACTGTACTGCGTTAAGAGCATACATATATAAATATAAAGCAAGCCGACGCCGGAATGTCAACCGGCAAATAAAAGTGTACGCGCGTGTCGGTTATCATTTTTAACGCGCCGAAGAATACATTCGACAATATCCGATTTGTCCGTAAACACGTATGCTTCCCGTGGTCCGCGCTCGTCCTGTAAATTGGCAAGGATCAGAGCCTCGTCCTCTCAGTTCCAGTTCAACCAACGAATTATTACCATTTCCGTTGCTATTTCTTCACATATTTCTATTTCGTTCTCGTCCATGACATTCTATTCTTATTATTATTTTTTCAGAGGGTGTTCATTTGAAAACTTTCGAGCGGAATATCTCGAAAAGTATGAAAGATATTACAGACGATTCTCAAATTCTAAACGAACATTTTTGAAGGTATCTGTTGGAATACAGTGCCGAACAAAATGATAGGACATTTTATGTATTTGTATATTTCATGTAACACAATAGGACATATGTACATATTACACGCCCTGTATATTAGATATGTCATTCAAAGTATCCATATAGAATTGCAAGTTTGTATCTAGTACACGAAAGAAATTAGAGAAAATAATGTAGACGTGTATTGATTTTAGTCGAACAAAATGATAGGACGCATGTAATATTTTCTGTTATTATGTACTCTGGCAGTAATCTGTCAGCAGTGACGAGAAGTAGACGAGAAAATCTTTCATTTATTTACAACATTTGTGACATTAAAGTTAAAATGGATCGAGGAAAACAATTAGACAAAAGTGTGAAACCGACCGAATTTTGTTATTACGGTCACAAAATCAAATTATCACGAAAACTGCGAAGTTATTAAATAGAAGCCGTCACGCTGTGTATAACTTCTTACTATTTGTATATTTTATATAACACAATAGGATATATGCACATAATACACGCACTGTATATTAGATATGTCATTCAAAGTATCCATATAGAATTGCAAGTTTGTATCTAGTACACGAAAGAAATTATAGAAAATAATGTAGACGTGTGTTGATTTTAGTCGGACAAAATGATAGAACATTATTAAAAAAATACAATTGTTTGAACAGAAATATTTTGTTGAATTCCAAATTAATATTTAGAAAAAACCACCTTTCGCTGTATAACATCTACCAAGCGATTAGGAATTGATTTAAACAATTTTTTAATATGTTTTTGTTTTAAAAGACTCCAATTTGTAACAATACTTTGTTTTAATTTCGTTACATCTTTGCATTGTTTTCCATTCTCATAAACGTTTCTTGAAAGTTCTGCCCATATATTTTCAATAATATTAAGGTCGGAGAACTCGAGGCATATCACATTTTTAGAACTAAAATAAGTTTTAACACATCTTGCGGTATGGATTGCAGCATTATCCTGTTGAAAAATAAACGTACTGCCTGCAATACGAGTCGCGTGCTTATTTAACCGATCGTCTATTAATTCAAGATATTTTGTGCTGTTTACGCGGCCTGATAAAAAATTTATGTCAGTCTTTCCCCGATATCCAATAGTTAAATATTGTTCTTCTTTCCTTAGATCGTGGAAATAGTAGTTCCAGCCATCAGGACCGTTCAAATTAAATTTCTTTTCATCGCTAAATATTACATTTCTCCACTTCTTTTTCCACAAAACATGATCGCGAGCAAACTTTAAACGAGCTTCTTTATGTTGCTCGCTTAGAGGAGGTTTTCTTTTTAGTTTTTTTCGTTTAATTTGTTTACCGCTTTGGAGAATACGTCGCACAGTTCTTACGTTAGCTGAAACACCTGCTTCTTCAGCAATTTTTCTGGCAGTTCCTTTATAATTAGAAGCTACGCGTAATATGTTGTAGCACGATGTCTGCCAGTACTTTTAATTTTTCCATAGAATTCGGATTTTTTAAGAAGTTATACACAACGTGACGGCTTCTATTTAATAACTTCGCAATTTTCGTGATAATTTGATTTTGTGACCGTAATAACAAAATTCGGTTGGTTTCACTTTTGTCTAATTGTTTTCCTCGATCCATTTTAACTTTAATGGCACAAATGTTGTAGATAAATGAAAGATTTGCTCGTCTACTTCTCGTCACTGCTGATAGATTACTGCCAGAGTACATAATAACAGAAAATATTACATGCGTCGTATCATTTTGTTCTCATCATTATTTTCTCTAATTTCTTTCATGTACAAGATACAAACTTGCAATTCTATATGGATACTTTGAAGGACATATCTAATATACAAGGCGTGTAATATGTACATATATCCTATTTTGTTATATGAAATATACAAATACATCAAATGTCCTATCATTTTGTTCAGTACTGTAGCTCTACATTCCTGTACAATTCTGCGACGCAAATCGTTGATGTTTTCCAGTTGTACTAGCACGTAACGTTTGAAAACAAAATTGATCTCTATTGATCTCTTGTTTATGTTGTCTGTCTTTCAAATCCAATGTCATTCAAACAGATACCTTCAAAAATGTCCGGTCAGAATTTGAGAATCGTCTGTATTATTGTTTAGAAAACAACGGAGAACATATTGAAAATTTGTTATAGTTATAAAGAAATTACAAACTTTCTCGCAGTATAAGTATGACTCGCTCTACTTCTCTTTAAATATCTCCGAAACTAGAGCGCAGATAAAAAAAGTATCCTACGAAAATTGTTGGTCTTTTTACGTACAATAAGATTCTATAATAAAAAATATAGGTTTCCATTTGAAAAAATAATGTTGACCTTCAAATGCCCTCGATAACGCCACCCAAATAAAAAACTGATACTGCTCCCCCCTTGCCCCCACGAAATCCTTGGTCACGTGTTTTACACTTTTTTAATATCTTTCATACTTTTCGAGAGATTCGGCTGGAAAGTTTTCAAATTAACACCCTGTATATCATTTATATTCTCATATTGTTTCATCGTTGGTTCATTCGCAATTTCTACATCATTTATAATTGATTTATTTGTATTTCTTTTATATGGGTTTAATGTCTATTATCGTGTATCATCCTTGAAGCTATTTCGTTAATATATCGTCATTATTTACACGCATTTCATTGCATATTTTATGTTTATTACGTCGTCATATTACCATATTTTGATTATTTAAGCTTACAGCATAAGTACATTACTTTCAAGTTATAGCAGTGTCAGTATCGTCGCGTTCGCCAGTTTGTGATACCCCGCCAGTGGTTGATACCCTGGCAGTGTGTTTAATCATGTTTCCCCTCGTCCCTGTGTTCCGTCTCGTACGTCTGAGCCCACCGGGTTGTTCGGTACGGGGAAAACAGAGTCATAAACTGAAAACCCATTTGTTCGCGGCGATCGGACTTCTCATCGGTGGTGTTATCTGCCGCGACGTGTCGGACCTAAGCACCAACTCCGCAAGCTGGTGCGACAAAACCTCGGCGAAGGACCTACCAGTGCCACCCCCTTTTTACCCCTCACTTTTCATAGCTCTGTAGACAACCGGTATCGGGCCTGATCTGACATGGACGTTCCCGCCACGTGGATCAAAGATCGCCTAACTAATATCCGTTACGACCGAGAAACGTGGTGATCGGATATTTTCGGGCTTTCATCCCCTCTTGCCCCAGAATTCCCGACACGGGTCGTCATATTTCCAACTTGTTCAAATAATTAGGTAAAGAAAGACACACATTTAGCTTCTATCTCTTACAAACGGTGCAAACCATTTTTATTCTGTGGCTATCCAAATTTTCAGCTATTTCAAAATCATATACAGGGTGAATTCGATAAAGCAGGACACCTAAAAATCTCCGTTACTTTTCGTTGTACAAAAAAAACTTCGTAGGACAAAGTTACACTGTTTGAAGGGCCACATATAACGGTGCAAGGGAAAAAAAATTTCAAGGTCATTTTTATGAGATTTCAAGGTTATCGATGTTTTTTTAAATGGAATGATATATTTTCGTTAACGTAACGTTGTACCTGACAAAATAACGAATTCATGCATGTAACACAATATGACCTTCAAATGACCTTCCACCCAGAAAAATGGTATAAATAAAATTCAACGTGTAAGATTCATTTGATGTATTTCTGTTACGCCAAATGTTCAAAAATATTCCCTTGAGCTGCTATACATTCGTTCAGCCGTGAAGTTACAGAACGTACTGCTGCGTAATTCATTTCTGAGGAAACCGACGCACAAGCCTGGACCATTCTTTCTTTCGTGTCGTCTATAGTCGTTGGTGGTTCATTATAAACATCGTCTTTCAGTTTTCCCCATAGATAAAAATCAAGGGGTGTAAGGTCTGGTGAGCGAGCTGGCCATAATACGGGTCCGTTACGTCCAATCCAATGATTTGGAAACTTGTTATTTAAGAATTGTGTTACGACACGGGAAGAATGGGCCGGACATCCGTCATGTCGATACCACATATTTTCACGAATGTTCAAGGGTGTATTTTCCAGGAGAATTGGTAACGATTCTCGTAAAAATGCAATGTATTTTTCTGCATTTAATGTTCCGGTAATAAAGCGAGGCCCAATTATTTGGTTATCTAAAATTCCGCACCAAACATTGACGGACCAAGGTCTTTGTTTGTCGACTGTCCGTAACCACCGCGGATTTTCAGATGACCAATAATGTAGGTTTTTTAAATTTATTTGCCCGTGATTTGTGAACGAAGCTTCATCGGTAAATAATACATTATTAAAAAATGCTCCATCGTTTATCAATTGTCTCAATCCCCACTGGCAAAAGTTTACACGATTTACAAAGTCTCTACAATGATGTTCTTGATGAATCGATAGGTGAAAGGGGTGAAATTTGTGTCCCTGGAGTATTTGCACTACACATTTTTGACTAATGCCACTTCCTCGTGCGATTTGTCTCGTACCAGCACGAGGGTTTGTATTCGCTGCTGCCAGAACATTAATTGTGTTTGCTTCGTTCCTTACAGTCCTCACCTTTGTACGTTTTTTATTTTCGACACTACCAGTTTCACGGAATTTATTTAACAAGTTGGAGTAAACGGAAACCGATGGACAATTACGATTAGGAAATCTGTCCTTGTACAACTGCACGGCTTCTCTTAAACACTGTCGACTTTCTCCATAAATGAAAATCATATCGATCTTATCTTCCTTCGAGTAACGCATTGTGAAACGTTCTTCGATAAACTGATCGAGAAATCTTAGAAACTGTGGAAATCTGATAGCAAGAAGGTCTTCCGAGTAATTAGTAGTGGATAAACACGATTCTGTACGAACGTATAGGTGAAGGTATATCGTAATTATCCTCCTGTCAACACCGAATCTGTTATTATGTTGTGTATTGCGATACATTTGAATGTATAGCAGCTCAAGGGAATATTTTTTAACATTTGGCGTAACAGAAATACATAAATGAATCTTACACGTTGAATTTTATTTATACCATTTTTCTGGGTTGAAGGTCATTTGAAGGTCATATTGTGTTACATGCATGAATTCGTTATTTTGTCAGGTACAACATTACGTTAACGAAAATATATCATTCCATTTAAAAAAACATCGATAACCTTGAAATCTCATAAAAATGACCTTAAAATTTTTTTTCCCTTGCACCGTTATATGTGGCCCTTCAAACAGTGTAACTTTGTCCTACGAAGTTTTTTTGTACAACGAAAAGTAACGGAGATTTTTAGGTGTCCTGCTTTATCGAATTCACCCTGTATACCTCGGATCAAAATTGTTTTAATTGTAGTTTACTTTTCCTCTTGTTAACACACCCAAGAGATTTTCATTAATTTCTAGTAAATCAAGGTTATCGAAGGTCACGCACAAGGGAAATATCTATAAAAGCCTCGACTCGCGTTGTCTGCTATTTACAATTGAACTCTGTGGTTCATGTTTTAAAACTCTAGAACCAGTTTGTTTGATAAATTATATCGAGGCAACCTTGAAAATCGCATTCAAGACGTCAGCCATTCGCGAACATTCACTTTCGCCAGCTGTGTTCTCCGTTGCATCCGCTTTGTGCAGTCACTGACATTGCATTTTTATTGGTAGAAGTACAGATCGCAGTGAACGTTGACGGGGCATAGTCATTTGTTCCGCAATGGTTTTTGTTTCGTCGAAGGTCCGAAGTTATAAATGGACCGTTTATTTTGAAAGTGGTGTAAGTCCATTTTCAAAAGAAATGAGATATCACATAATTTGTGGTTAATTTAATCTTAATTTATTAAATTTTAATTTGTAGAAACTCGATGGTTGTTGTTGTTCGAGTTATGTCTTCGCCAAATAAAAAATTGACACTAAATTAACCACAAATTATGTGATATCTCATTTCTTTCGAAAATGGACTTACACCACTTTCAAAATAAACGGTCGAAATGTTACGACCGTTCCGATACTTCGTCGAAAGGGTTGCTAGGGCTGGCAGGAGGAGACAGTGGATCGAGGAAGGATGCTTCGGAGCTTCCGATCGAGCGACAACGAGAACGGTTCCCGTCGAGCGTGGAGTTAACCAACCGATAAAATATCGCCGGCTATCAATTCGTCCGTTTTCATTGCCGTTATTTTTCATCGTTGTAATCCGTCAATAAATTCTCGGGGAAGAGACGAACTGTCGGTGTAGCTCGTTACAAACGCGATCGTAACACGATCCACACGACTGTAGATATGTTGTCGGCCATTTTGCGTTTGCTTGTCGATCGTTCAAACGCTCGAACACAATATGCAAATTCAGTGCACGAGCTGAACGATGTTGATAACAAAGGAACATCTGGACTGTCCTTTTCCTCGTTCGACGCGGTCGGCGAGGTTACCAAAAAATAATAGAACTGCACCGAAAGGTTCTTCCTAGGTCAAGATTTCCTACACTAAAATTTTGGTAGATCATACAACAATACGTTGGTAAATCTTAAACTTTCCCGTGTCACAAAATTTTGTGCAATATTGATCATAGTCCGGAGAAATTGGATTTGATTTAAATTAAACGAAGCTCTCCAGCAAAACCTAATGCACTCGAGAGACACAGTTTTCAGCAAAGATCGAATTTCAAGTTCAATCAGCTTTCCAGATAGCGAGCATTATCGATAAGTTAGCATGTACGCTGAAATAAATATTCGGAAAGAAGTATTCGGCTAAAATACGCACGAGAGACAATTCCCAGTCGAAGTTCACTGAGAAGATAGAGGGAAGTCAAGCTGCTCACGATCTTGATTCTCACTGTTCCATCCCCGACTTATAAAACTTCCCGCTGATGCTGAAAACACATCTTCGAAATATCAAACTTCCGGCTTAACCAGCCTTCTGGATATTAAATGCTAAACTTTGAAGCCAGTTCGCAAAAGACTTTTCGGCGGCGGTGAGGTCGAACCAAAGTTCTTCCCGAAGATCTCTTCTAACTTTTCAGACCTAACCTCTCGCGTGTTAGAAGCTCGCCGGGTTTTGCGCTGAAAAATATTTTCGGTGTTCGAGACGTTTTGTCTGCCCCGTCGATCGATCAGAATGGAATTTAATCCGTGTTCTATTTGGTCGTTATTCAAGTCGCGTCGTTCGGTTGTTTACCAATTTTGTAATGATTGTATCGCTTCAAAATAGTTGTACAGAAGTCAGAGTGTCAGATTTTACAGAAATATGTTTTGTAAGAACAGAGGGAGAACGATTAAATATTTTACATTTACAGCCCTCTATTGAGCTTGATATTTGTAGAAATTCGACTTTTAACCTTCAGTTACACGCGCTCCACTTTCTATATAACTGTTTTCATGAAACTTTATATGACTCCAGCATAAATAAATTTTTAGTGACGGAAATAACTACTTCAATGCAAAACAGATATGTGCTAGCGTAGTCGACATCTTTGTTTATGTTTGAAACACTGAATTTAAAGTTTTGAGACTATAAATATCACACGAGAGTAACTAACATTAAACCTACCGAGCTTTGAACGTAGCCGGTACATGTCGCCTGATAAAGATAGCAAGATTAAATTTATTTGAACTTTGTGCGGCCCATATTATAATACCTGCGCTACTAAATATATTTATTTAATAATTTATCACGAAAGTATCATTATAATTTCTCGATAATTGTGAAATCAAAAATCTGCAACCGGTCATTTGGCCGGTAGTTTGTTGTCAAACGATGAGCTCGATTTGCTTTCGTTGGGTCTGTTTCATTATCGCATCAGGAAGACCGGGCAATGGGAAAATTACAGGGTCGCGTTAATTCGGCCGATAAATTTTTCGGGGTCAACCACGAGACCGTGCGATACAGCCGAACGGATCTCGGTACAGGCTATTTCTGATTTACTCGACATGGTTTACGAAATCCTCGCTGAAAACGTACTCCGCTGTATTTTGGGAACCACCGCGTTTATTTGATGCCGAGGGAACGCTGGCGTTCACGGCTCCAAAGACTGGCCAACGCGAACACGCCGACACCGATATTCGAAAATTTTCGTTCGCCTTCCACGTCTACACTCGCCGAAATTTCTATAAAGTCACTGTGTTTTGTAACGAATTCTTATCGTTATACCATACCAACGAAAAATTTCTATTTGGTAGCGTTTCGGGATTACATAAAGAAAGCGTACACACCGATTTCAAAACATAAGTATAACATTCATTGATGAAAGAAAACAAAAATATAATTTTACGCAGAACAAACTGCGAAATTTCTATAATGTCACTTTCGTTTTATACGGATAAAGTTGAAATTAACAAATGTTTTTTTATTATTTCTATTTTAATATTTAGTGTAACCTCTATTTTTTTAATTACATTGAAAATACGATTGAGCATCGACGAAATTAACTTTTGTAGCGTTTCTGTTTTAACAGACGCCCACGCTTCGTTCACCGCATTTTTTAGTTCGCTAATGGAGTTGTATTGTTTGCAGTTTTTATAAACTTGTCGCGCAATGATAGCCCAAACATTTTCAATAGGGTTTATATCAGGGGAACAAGCTGGCCATGGCAAAACATTTATATGTCTTTTAAGAAGCCACTGCTTTATATGCTTCGACGCATTGTAGTGCAGCATTATCATGCTGATAAATAAAATTGTCATCTTCAATATTTTCTGTAAAGCATGTCTAACAAATCTGTATAATTTTCCGAATTCATTTCGTGATTTATGTAACACATTGGAGTTTTTTTGCTAGTTTTGAACGCAGCCCATATCATTCTGGAACCACCGCCAAAGTTACGAATCATTGTCACATTTTCTCATTTCTAAGATCATGCCAATAATATTTACAGCCATCAGGCCAATCTAAATTAAATTTTTTCTGATCTGAAAAAATGACAGACTCCCACTCTTTCGTCCAGGGCATATGTGCCCGTGCGAAATCAAGACGGGCCTGATTATGTACTTCTTTTCGGCCTGGTTTACGTTGCATTTTTGTCCACACAAATTGCCCAGAAAAATTTAAAAGTTGTTGCGCGCGTCTTGTTGTTACTGGGAGCTCCAATTCAGCTCGAAATTGTGCTGCATTTTTCCTTTCCTTAGCCGCAGATCTCATTAATAATAAATGTGTGTGTTGCCTCTTTGACAATTTTTTACTACAACCGTAATTGTCACGCAAATTGATATAATTATTAATCACAGTATATGAACGGTTCATTTTCTTAGCAATTGCACGGTTAAAGCAGCCCATACTTTTATAAGCATCGATCGATGCTTTTTCTTCAATTGTTAGCACTTTTCCTCTCGGCATTCTAATACACGTGAATCAAATTATGAGAAACAGGATGTCTATGAGTTCTAAAACTGATACTTTTAGAATATTTCAAATTTTCTATAGTTCTCTGCTCGGAATCCAGAGAAACGCTAAATGACTTTATAGAAACTTCGCACTTGTGTTCTGCATCGCGCAGAAAAAAGTCAAAACAAACGTAAATAGTGAACATAGCGGTAGAGTGCGTAGTCCCTCTATCCGAGTGTTAAGGGAGTAAGAAGGAATTTGGCCTTGACGAATTGATGAGTTGTCTGGTACACCATACACCGCTAGAATCATGTACGTACACGAGAATTGCAAGGGTCCAGTATTAACAAAATTGCGTCTCGCTTATGCATATTGGGGACCCCTCCATAGTCGCAATCGCTAGATAAAAGATGAATCTAGCGCGCTTACTATCCCAGAAAGCCTAATTTTGCGTTTTTTAGGCGATATTCGCATTATTCGACAGAATTTAGCGGAGCCGCGAGAAGAAATGCTGGCGCGACACTGCTGCATTTTCATTTGTTCCAAGGCCAAATTCCTTCCTACTCCCTTAACAAGGCACAAGACCAGATACGATAAATCAACAAAAATAGTGACATTTTTCAAATATCTACGAATATGAAGATGACTTTATAGAAATTTCGGCTACTGTATATTAAAATATTTCTCGTGGGATTTTTTAACGACGATTATCATCGTGTTGGCTCGTTAATAGACAGATTGATCGAACGCGCTGAACCCTTGATTTATTTCTTTTGCAACTATGCTGGACCCAATTAATAATTTATTACTCAGTTCATAGTTCTATGTCACGTTTACAAACATTATAAAAACAATACTGAATTGTTATCTTATAGGCACATTGTTTTAAAATACCCTTATGAACGCCGTTGTCGCATAAAACGATTGAAAACGTAAGTATTTGAAAATCCAGAATGTTTGTCCCTTTTTTAAAATTATAAATTGATTGTTCCGCAACACTCACAATAAACGGTACAATGAATAAAAGTCAACAATACAAAAACGCCGAACAAAATACATGTATCCGAAAATGTAGAATTTTTGTTCTATTGTTTTATACATTGATTGTTCTACAACACTCCTATAAACTTTTTTTTTTTAAATCTTAGAAAAGATTTATTACAACATTAGGTAATAATATACAAACAGAAATATACATAGCAAGAAGTATTATCAATATAAACGCAAAGGTGTACAAATTATCTTTTTCCTTTTGGGTGACACCTAGACACGCAAATTACAATTGTTTAAAAAAGATATAATGCGATGACATGCCCCGATATTGGGCTCAGCCAGAAACAAAGAAACATCCAAAGGCAACTGAAATCTTAATTTGTAGAGTTTCTCCAAAAGTACAGATCTTTGAACCTCTCTCTCTCCTAAAGGATTGCTCTGCTTATTCTATATATACGGATGTTGGTTTTGTGGGAAGCAGGGTCAAGGATTTTAAATGAAAACGCGTTATTTGAAAATTCACTCGTGCAAGTGTTCTCTTAGCCTCTTCAAGATCGACTGGCTGACTGTAACGGGAAGAAGGAAACCCAGGTCAATCGGGACCAAAAGGCCCTCAGCTTTATCTGAGATCGAACACACGGCCTTTAGGTGTTGTGTTACCGATATCTTTTAGGTCCAAGAATCCTGGCTCAGGAAATAAACATCTAACCTTCGGTATCTACATTTAAGTACAACAGGAACATTGTGACTAAGTATTAGTTTTTCCCTTTTTTTTTGCCATTATATCAATAACGGATGACAGTAAGGTTTCAAATGCTGGCTATGTGGGCGGTGCTTGCTTTTGTCCTGATCTTAATGTTCATAACAACTTTAGCATTCATAAAAATGCGTCAGTTTTTACGGCTGAATGTGCTGCCTTAAGGACTGCGTCTCCTAGACAGACGACACTCGCGTGTGACTGCACACAGTCACCACAGTACACTCACACACCGCTAGACCACGTATACGTACGCAAAGATTGCAAGGGTCCGGGGATTCCACTCCTGATATCTTAATAATGCAAAGACGGGGTTTCTTATTAGTCAAAATCGGTAGATAAAAGATCAATCTAGGGGGCTATTTGCTTCAAAAGTCTTACTTTTACGTTTACGACGCGTAATTCTCATTATTCTGCAGCATGTCGCGGAGCCGCGAGTAGCAATGGAGAGGCGACGGTGCTGCCGCCTATCGTGGCTGTCGATATGCTACCGAATAATGAGAATTACGCGTCGTAAACGTAAAAGTAAGATTTTTGAGGCAAATAGCCCCCTAGATTGATCTTTTATCTACCGATTTTGACTAATAAGAAACCCCGTCTTTGCATTATTGAGAAATCAGAAGTGGAATCCCGGACCCTTGCAATCCTCGCGTACGTATACGTGGTCTAGCGGTGTGTGAGTGTATTGTGGTGATTGTGTGCAGTCACGCGCGAGTGTCGTCTGTCTAGGAGACGCAGTCCTTAAGCAGTGCACTTGACATTGTGCTAGAAAACGATCCGCAAAATGACTGCATTTTTTCGGATTCTATGCTCTTCAAGGTCTTGAATCTGTCAGAGTTGCTGCAAGAGTCAATTCCTATATTCTCGACATCAAGAGAAAGTATAATCAATTCAATGGGACTAACTCAAATAAATACTATATTAAATTCTTCTGGTTTCCGGCCCATTCTGGTGTTTGGGGCAACGAGATAGCAGATAGTCTGTCCAAAAAGTGCCACTACTTTCCTTTCTTTAAACTCCTATAAACGTTACAATGGCTGAAAGACAGTGACAGAAAGATGTAGATCGAAGATTAGGTATTCATACTGATCGTATTCGTCCGGTCGACAAGGCAATTACCGGGATCGAGACCTAGCTCATTTACCTGACGCTGCCGTGATTTAGGATCGTATCAGGACGCACGACACTGTGCATAACAACAAGAGTGTGAACGGTTTCAATTAACCGGCGGGTGTTTACGGCGGACCGTTTCCATCGTACTGCGACGCACTGATTACTCCCATGACGCGTCGCTTGGGGTTATTTTAAGATCGCCGTAGATCAACGCGTGGATTCTTCCGACGACGACGCCTCTGTTAAACGATGTCAATGGAGGCCCGACCTGCCGAGGATCCCTCGCGCTCCATCGATCCGTACCGGAAGCGGCTCTGTCGTCGTCTCGGTGGGTTCGTATCAGAGTCCGAACTCGTCTAGAAGATCGCTGATCGAACTGTCGTCGAGTTCGAGGTCCCGAGGTCGATCTTCGACGGCTCGATCGATGGAGAATGGCCGCGAGGCAGTCGTCGGGACTCACAAGATTCTATTTCCGTCGGCGTTGACGTCCCGTGCGTTGACTTCTCTCGAACGATAGAATAAATCTTCCGTTGTTACACCGGGGATGTTTATTCTTGACGTTCGTTAAGCTTCTTAAAAGATAATGATCTAGGGAGCGAAAGATTTCACATGTTTCGATGGTTGTTCGACGTGAAGGGGTTGTTAAAGATGTTGTTGGCTCTCGGAGAGCTTTAGCCTGGCTGTCGGATGAAGACAAAAGCCTTTACGCTCGTTTCCTCCGGGGACGTGGGTCTGCTGAAAGGTTCGAGACCACTGAGATTGGGGGAAGATGACTGCGGATGATTAAAAGGGAGCAGAGATGGCTGGGAGGTTGAGGAAGATGGTTGAAGAGGGCGAAGGGGTTAAAGCTAGATCGAGAGAGTTTTAGGTTGGTGAAGGTTGAAGAAGATGATCGGGGCTGTTGGAAGTAGCTTGAGAAGGACAAGAAGGTTAACAGTTAAAGACGATTAGGTTTAGCCGAAGAGAGTCTATAGAAGCTTGAGGTTTCCGAAGAAAGACGTATACAAAACGGACCTGAAGAGAGCCGAAGTTATAAACAACTAAAAAATCTCGAAGAAACCAGCAGTGATCGGAAATACTCGAACAATGTCACAAAGTATTGCAGAGAGTTGAAGATCGCTGTGTAGAGGAAGTTGAACAGAGTCCAAGAAGATTTAAAGTTGCGGAAGATATAGATCGATGGATGAAGCCACGTGATTATATCAATAGAGATGTCGAAGAGAGAAACAGAGGACGTGTGAAGGATAATAGAGGTCACCGAAGACCGAAACAGACCAGCTGAAGGGGATCCAAGAAGGTTTGAAGCGTTTGCCGAGGGTCCAAGCAGGTTTGAAGTTGCTGAAGAGGCTCCAAGAAGGTCAGTAGCATCCGAAGAGATTTGAAGTAGGCTAACTTACAGATTAAGGTACTTGAAGAACATTAGAAGCGGTCGAAGACGAACCGGATCGTGTTTCAAAGGATCTCTCGAAACTTTCCGAAATGTCGGATGCTCGACGACGACTGTTTTCGTCTACGCGATTCTTTTTGGCTTCAAAGCGAAAACAGAGTGAACGCCGTTCCTTTGACCGAAGCTCCATTCTGCGGAATTTATTATTAACCCTTTGCACTCGGAACTATTTTACCTCGAAAACCAAACACTTCTTCCGACCTAGAATGTTTTCATATATTTTTCATTTTATGCATGTGGAACTGGTGCAATTTACTCGTACAATGGGTCAACGCGATGAGAACGTATTCATCCTTTCCGAAGTATATTTTATGGATTCGTTGCAACAAAACGTTCGTCTCCCAGCAATAGAGAAGATCGCCAGTGTCGAGTTACACTCGAAGCTTCCGCGGATATTTCTACAAATACAAATTGTAATCGCACTCCGAACGGGCGCGTTTCGCGCGATCTCGGGAACATGCTCGAGGATGCAACTGCACATTTCGAGAGTGCATCTGTCAATCGACTTTCCCCGGATTTTCTCGCGTTTGTCGCGCAAGAATGAAACGAGCAGTCGAGTTTTCAGATGAGCGAAAAAATTGTTCAGCTTTCACAGCAGCGGCGCGTTTCCACTTCGCGCCTTTCCAGTGTTCTCTCGCAGCGGATTCCGCGAGTTTCCCCGCTGTTTTGTTTGTCGTTCTTTGCCTCGGGGCCGAGCCCTTTTCGCGAGCCCGCATTTTTAAATCGCGTTAACCATCCGCCTCGCGATTTATGCGCGAGTTTATACACATTGCTCGAGTGGGAACGAAAACGGGAAAACAGAGAGGGCCAAGAAACAGGAACGAAATCGAAGTTAAAACAATGGCGGAGGGGCTCGTTCAATGCGCGAACCACCTGCTCTTTGTTCAACAACACTTTTAACTTCGGGGAAAGTGTTTTTGAAACATGAAAACACTTTTACCTTCGAGGGAACACCGTGCGCCACTTGCTCCACGTTTCTTGACGTTATTATTCAGTTTCGCATCTTCAATGTTTAATAGCGGACCTTTCAACTGTTCCCCGCGCTTAGTTTGCCATGAAAAATTGATTCTATTCGCATATGTTTTCTGGAACGTAGAGCCAACATTTTCTGTTCCTAGATAATGCAAAACGTTCGTTCGAAGACGCAGTTCTTTCGAATGTAAAATAATACACACGAAACGACTTGAATATTTAATAACGCGACTATTCGCCATCTTGCATTTTTAGCTGGCCTTGAAAAATTTATTTAACCTTTATACGCTCTTCGAAGATAACCGCTTCGTTGCCACAAAATGCGTGCGGGACCATTAAATATTTTATCGCGCATGAATTCGACGAGCAGGCGTTGTAAACACAGCGAATATATTTCGCGCGAGTAATTTGGCCAAAATACGCGGCGGTCGAAATTGCGGAATTACATTTGAGACGATCGCTAACGCGACGCGGCCAGGAGAGTTAAATTTCCTTTTGTACGAGCTAATTACGATCACAAAGCGACGTTACTCTGAATTTCAGAAATTCGCTCGCAATCTGCGCTTCCGCGCGGGAAGAGAATGATTTCCGCGTGTGCGCCTACTTCGCACTTTTCGCTGCTGCGCGTTGACACCGTTATCACGGAGAGTCCGTTGATAAACTCGCGTCGTCTACAACTAATTAACGAAATATTAGGTACTTGAAAAACTATCTGCCGTTCTTCTGGTGAAAAAGAATCCCTTGTCCGTATAGACAAATAGGGAATATTTGATTCCAAGTACAGTAAAGTCGATATTACTGTACTTTGTTTATACAAATATTTACTTCTTTGGATATATATTATAATAAAATGAATAAACATTTGGATGGACAAAGTCTTGTTATTTTTATGAACTAATGTAAAATAGTCACTTCTAGTGTTAGTCGGTTCTAGCGTCTCGAGGCAAAAGCAAGGAGAGGACTCTCCGTGAAATGATCGCACAGAGAAAACGTGCTCGACGCTTCCTAAATGAATCAAATTGTAGGGTACGATTAAAATTAGGGATGGGATCGAGTTCAATATGTACTCACGAATTCGAGTCAATTTCAATAACCAAGTTTCGTTCCATGGGTTTTGGGAGAAGTATTAATTTTATGCGAACTGATATCGAACCTCGGAATTAGTTCTTACAAGTTTCGAAAAGATACTTATAAGTACTTCGATGTTGAAAGGAATCGAATATTTCACAAGTACGGTAAAGTCCATATTACTGTCCTTTGTTTATACCAGGTTCTATGTCCAGTGCCTGTCCAGTATGATGATTGATCTTGGCTCGGGTATATCGGTGTAAACACCACACATTGACTCCAATGAATCGAAATGTTCAACTTTCTTAATTTTCATTATTTTTATTAATGAAATTTCACTATCGTATTTCTGACATTTTTCTGGTTAATATAAGACCAAACACGATATAATTCCAATTGTATTTAGTGGTTAAATCGACGATTCAAGTTTCGGTCGCAAGGAAGGACAGCGTATGGGAAGGAAAGAGATACTCATTCTGTCCTTCTCTATGTTCGGCTGCTCCTTTGAATTTCATTCTGTCCTTCTCTATGTTCGGCTACTCCTTTGAATTTCATTCGGTCCTTCTCTATGTTCGGCTTCTCCTTTAAATTTCATTGTCCTTCTCTGTGTACGGACTCTCCTTTGAAGTAACAAAAATATATCATACACCCAACCTTACTGTCCACCATAAATGCGGCTGTTGGACAGTAATATCGACTTTACTGTATTTTCCATCGGTAGCTACAACCCAGTGTCGCCGGATGAGGACCAAACGGAGCACATTCCCTCTCCAATTTTTCCCCTTCTACTATCCCATTCCACTACAATGAGCACACTCCAGCGTCCTCCACTAAGATCGTAGATTGGTCGCGCGACGGCGCCACCATCAGAGAGGGGATAACTTTTTCCCCTCGATTCGTGCTCCCTCCCCTCATCTCGTGACACTGCTACAACCAGAGTCGGCATACTAACTAAGACTTGTGTCCCAACTCTACCTTTCCCCTCTACGACGCTATTGGTCACGCGACACGTTCAGAAAGAGAGTAACTTTTTCCCCTCAATTCGAGTCAATTCCTCCAGTTTCTCTAATTTCAGTTACTCCAACCTAGGGCGCGTTCCGTTTCACGCATCAAGCGCATGGATCGCATTCAATGTGATGCGCGCATGGATATCGTTCCGTTTCACTAACGCGCATGATGCGCGCTTGGAAACGGAACGCTTTTCCATGCATTTGATGCGAATCAAAAATGGCTTTGCTTTGCTCGGCATTGCTTCGATACTCGGTTACTAGTTGTCGTAAAAATTGTTCATCCGTAAAATTATCGTTCGTTACTTTCGAGATTATGTAATTCATTTAGTAATTTATGTAATTTACATGTTATGTGAAAAATATATTGATTGTATATATTTATACCTTCAGTTGCTCTCGCAACACTTTCTTTATCGAGTAAGAGTGTCGACACCTCGTTACTTTCTTGTAAAATTACAGGAAACTCTACTCGGTCCATCTTTACAGATGTTTGTCTTCGCACTGTGCTGCAGAATGTGCTTCGCTTGCATTCGTTTGCATCTACTTTTTTCAAATTTACCGCTAATGCATCGACTTCGCATCAAACGCTTCACCTCTGAACTGTGGTAGCTGATGCACGGCTGATGCGCGAGAGGTGGTGGGAATCTGGGGAATTCTGAGCGCTCTGATGCTTGCATCGAATGAAACGGAACGGTTCTCTATGCACTCTATGCGCATAATGCGTGAAACGGAACGCACCCCTAGTTGTAGCCTGGCTCCAAAACTAATGAAGGGACCGTCGAAATTATCACTAGTAAAACTTCCTGAAAAATAACGGGGTTCAGTCGCCAGTGTCGTAAACATCCCCAAAATGAAATTTCTCCGAACGATGCACTCGCGTCACTTATATTTCACACGGCGAAACGCGACCGTGTTAACAACGGCGCTGTCGCGGAAATTCCTCGAGCCTGATAATTGAAAAGTACAGTTTCCCGTTTCGATTCGGTTTGTTGGCGGGCCCCGGCTCGTAATCCACTTTGCCCCGGAAACTTTTAATACTCGGCCGACACTCGCCATTAAGTCGCGTAAGTAGGAAGCCTGTGCCGCGGGCCATTCGAGTCTCAGATTCAAATTCTGAAACACTGGAACCGACGTAACGAGGCCGCGGCTTTTTAAAACAATAACCGCCCGCCGGTGGTGGTTTCACTTCCGCGAAACTTCTCTGCCCACGGAAAAATAGGAGACTTTAAGAACAGTTTTTTTCCGACCAAATGCCGCTCGTGACACAGAAAAGAAGACAATTATTATAAATAATGTTATTTCTTCTGATTTCTTCGATATCGTATCCAGAGCTAGTGCTGCAGATTTCTGGGTTCTCATTTAATTTATAACTAGACTGCGGATCTTTATCCTTATGCAAAATAAAACATATATTCTTTTTAAATAATCTTAAAAGGTCGGAAATAATATCAAAATATCAGTAGATTCGTCTAATGTGTGTTCAGTTTTTTATTTGATCCATTCATTTTTACCGTAAATCCATAAAATCCGCAGTCTATAACAGACTATGATTTATAATTTATAACATTTATTATTTTAAGCATGATACCTTCTCTGTATTTCATGAAATTTTTACTCGAACGATACACGAAGAGTATTCGATAATTCGATTAAAAAATATCGATGAAAGTTTTATTGTGTTAACACTGACATGGATAAAAGACTCGAAAGAACGAGGAAGTCGAAAATTGCACGACCAATTCGATTTCGGTGGTGGCGTTGCTTATTGTCAGTGGCATGATGGCGGTCAACGTGGTCAAACAGCAAAGTTCACAGTGACAAATCAATTTCGTGAGTCCTGTTCCTGGACGTTGACCGGATTCGGCCGGAAAGACCCGACAGATCCGACAGAACGGAGATCAGAGAGAATCTCGAATGTAAATCACCGACAGAAGTCTAACGAAGGATTGATCGGGGTGTATACGGGGACCGGTCCTTTGTAAACCGGCCGCCGATTAGGTCAATGGTGATCGGTGCACCGATTGTTGCCCGCGTTTCGAACTTACGCTACCTGTTTACCAACGCGACGGATTATGCCTTTGTGTCCACCGGCCGATGATCAATGACGCGATAATGTTGCTGTTCTGTAATTTATGGAGAATCGTAGAGTCCTGGGAAACGGATCCCACGGTCTCCTGAACCAGAAAATTAACTTGACCTGCCGCAAAACTGTTCGGAACGTATAATAGATTAAAATCTTCGTTTCTCGCTTATCTTTTTTAGTTCAAGTGGAGAGACTACGAGGGTCTCTGTTTGCATAATTCATGCAGCGTGCGAGGGGGGTAGCCACTTTGCGTGGGATGATGTTTAATCGACTCGACTTTCCTGGTTCGGGAAAAATGCTTCCCGAAATGCTTTATAATTTTCTGTTTGACAAACGTTGGCCAGCAGAGTTTCATCCAGCGAAACATGAAACTAGTCTGTCGTTGTTCAGTCTCTAGCGTATCGAACACCTGGAACGTTGGGTGTTGCGTCGTGGTTAGGGATTGCAATACCGGTATACCGGTATACCGAATACCGGTATTTCGTGCTACCGATTATGCTACCGAATAATGAGAATTACGCGTCGTAAACGTAAAAGTAAGACTTTTGAGGCAAATAGCCCCCTAGATTGATCTTTTATCT